>OMNM01044665.1:0-12795 GCA_900302745.1 Parablennius parvicornis
TCTCTCACACACACACACACACACACACACACACACACACACACACACACACACACACACACACAGACACACACACACATTTCATCATGTTCTGGCTCCGTCACACACTTTGCCTGTGTCGACTCTGTATCCTTGCATAGCCCCGGCGTGGAACTGCCTCTCACGTCTGTGTGAGCGCTGAGCGACACTGATCACCCTCATAGTCACTGGAGGTATCAACGCTTTGAGGTGATGGTGCAGCTGATGACAAACACACATGATAGAGGGAAAAAACTGACAGAACAGTGGGGGAAAAAATGGTTCATGTGGTGGTGTTGGAGCAGTTGGAGCAGTGAGAGATGAGGAGGAGGAGGAGGCGCGGGGATAAACACGGTGATGGAGAGTGAGTGAGAGGGAGCGCGAGGGGGGAGGAGCAGAGAGATGATTCCTCTCTCTAATCCTCTAGACTCACGCTCGGTCTGGCTGCCTACTGGCTCAGAGAGAAGGAGAGAGGGACGGAGGCAGGTGGAGGGTGCAAACAGAGAGAAACCAAGTGGGAAGGGGCGGAAAAAAACCCAAGATGAAGGAAAGGGAAGGAAGGAGAGGTTCCTCCTGTGAAGCACGCTGACAGAATCACAGCGAGGGAAGGAAAGAGGTGGCGAGGAACGAGGAGGAGTGGAGAAACCAGAGACTCCTGCACGGCTTCTGGCAGAGTGAGGGAGACGGAGGAGGAAGAGCGCGATGCTTCGTTCCTACTCTGGTTGAACCCAAACGAAGAGAGAACGGAGAAGCAACAGAGAAGAGGTTGTGAAGGAATCCCTTTTGGAAAAAAAGCTAAAGAAAGACAAAGGAAGAAATGAAGGGAATGGAGGAGAGGAGCACAAGCAGAGCTGCAGATGCTCAGTTGCTGAGGCTCACATGAGTTGTGTGGACATGAGCCGGGTGAGAGTTACAACAAGATGCTGTCAGAGAGCGAGTGTGTGAGGGCGGAGTGTTAGTGATGGATCTCTTGTTTGCACAAACTACGGCAGCTCCTTGAAACTCTCCAGAAGTAGACGAAGGGCCGTATCTCTGTCAGACAGAGGTGTGTGCGGGTGCAAGAACATATGACAGAGCAGCTGTTTTAGCAGGTAAACGGGGTCGGAGGCGCCCGGAGGAGGGAACCAAGGGAGAACGTGCTCACGTGTGGAAGTGCATGGACAGAGCTTCAGCACAGAGCCGCAGCTAAGCACCTTAACAACAAGAAAGTGTGACTATGATGGGGTCTCCCTGAGCTTCTTCAGAGCTTCTCTTGACTTCACACCTTACTATCTGCTCGCTACCTCAGCTCGACCCACAAAGTGGACTTGACGACTCGTGCTCAAAGGACCCCACCTCCAGCGCCGCTTCTCTTGCCAACTGGGAACCACCACCAGATTTTTCTGTGCCCGGTGGATGCCTCCTAACTCCAACCATGGGAGAATGGACCATCCTAGAGCGCCTCCTGGAGGCTGCAGTGCAGCAGCACTCTACTATGATCGGGAGGTAAGTGTGTTGATTTAAAAGTGTTTATTCATGATGTCATTCTTGCTAGTGTTAGTCATTTGTGAACACGCCCTCATTGGGAAATTCCAACTCTCTGTTTGTATATTGCACAGCCTTAACAGTTATATTATATAATGATTGTGTAGTGTTTAAAAGCAACCTGAAATAATCAAGAACATGAAGAGAATCAGTTATCATCTCTGAAAAAATAAATATTCTGCTATTTCGCTACCTTCAGACTATCTAATCTTGCAATTCCACATTGTACCACACGATGGTGTAGTGAGATGCTATAGCAACTAGTCTGTCCTCGGTCTCAATCCAACTTGAGAAGAATATCAGAATTGGATTGGACTATAAACATAATCGTCAACAAAGCTCTTGGAGAGGCACATTCAGAGCAGATTGGATGCTACAGTGACCTCTGCCATCCAACGTAAACAGAAATTCAACATACTGTACCTTTAAAATACAACGAATGTCTGAAATGTGCATGCAGAATATGAATCCTTCTTTGCAGCCCGTGAGTGATTTCTGTTCCTAAGAGGAGGGGTGGGTGGGTGGCTGGCTTTTTAATCCTTCTGAGTGACATGATGGGAGGGTTAGGCGACCATGAGGGATGCTATTAGTTCAGCGCAGAGGCTTTGAACATCAAAGCAGGGTGACAATACAGCACCTCAAAAGTCCACAACGCCTTCATTCAGAATTTTCCACCTTACTTCTCCACACCGGTGTCTTTGTTCTCTCTGCTTTTTTCCTCCTAAGAAGCCACGGTGTTACACAGGTGTGCCTCATCCATGCTCAAGCACAGTTTCTCTCTCCTTCCTCCTATCTTTCTCTGTGAGGTATGATGTCACTTTCACAACTTGAATAAAAGTGAAACAAGTCACCAGAGCAAGGTCACGACAATTATGATTTATGCATTCGCCTACATGCTGGGATGTCATGTATTCAAGTTTGAATAAGTCATACTCGTCAGCCTTAGAACAAGCAGTTATTCATGAGCGTTTTAACCACAGAAGCACATCAGCCCTGTTAACAGTATTGGACACGATTTTACATCTTGTAAAAGGACATTTCCTTGAATCTCAGTGTTTTCTTTTGGACATGTACGTAACAGCAGGTTCAGCTTGAGTTCATTGGTCTGAATTTGCAAATTCAACCAATTCCCTGCAGCTACTAACACACCCAGGCTAGTGGTACTCTTGAATTATTGAATGAATAAACGTTGGTGAGTCTATGAAGTAGGTGAAATGTGGAGATATGCTGTGTTTTGGTCAAAGAAGTCTTCCTCTGTTGACAAAGCTCTTGATGTGTGAATTTAATTGTTTTCAGTTTATGTGATATTTTGGATTCTGAGAGGAGTATGTCGGCTGAGTGGTTCATTAGTGCTGTTTTCTTTGGTGCAATGATAAATGATTGGTCAGCATTTGCTTCCCCTCATGAATGAGACACTGGAAGAGTGCTGTCGCTCATCAACCGGGCTAGTCATACTGGCTGCAGGGTCTGAGGGCGTGCGATATAGAGAATAAACAGAAAGAGAGGGCAGCTGAAATGAAAATCACCAAAGGAGAGTGACATCAACAGGGGCAGCTGGGGAAAAACAAGAGAGAGAAAAAAAAAAAGAAAAACTCAAAGCGAGTGAGTTCGGTTGCAAGGCAGAGAGATGGCAATCAGGGTGCGAGATGGGGGAGACACGAATCAGATGACGGAGTAAGAGTAAAAAAGACATAGTGAAGGCAAAGGCAACGGGGGAGCAGTTATTCACAGACAAGCGAGCAGACACATGGCCTGGATCTGCAGGGCGTTGGTAGCAAGCCAAGAGGACTGTCTCGTCACGAGATGGTGCTGCATGTCATGACCTAAACAGGGCAACCAGGACACCTGCGGGCAAAAAGCCGCAAATCATCTTTGTAGAGATTATATTTGTTGTTCAGACAGTTGAAATATTCAAACAGTGGAAAATAAAAATGTCAGGACTTTTTCCAGCAGTTGAAAATGTGCTCACAGGCACATCGGCAGCCTGCTGGGCTTCAACTCATTCAATTGTTTATCTTACGGTTCATTTTGTGACCTTTGGTCTGCTGTTCAACATCAACCCAGCCAGACATCGAATTTATGAAATTATCAGCCACTTCTGTGTTACCAATTTCAGACTATTTCAATTTAGAAGTCAGATCATAATGTTTATTTTCCTCCCAGGTCTCGTTTGACTTTTAGTAAAACACAAGCAGTATATCACCAATATTTGAAATCAAAAGAGCAGTTTTATGCATTAACACAAACTCATAAAAGTACATTGCATGACAATGTAAATTGGAATCAATTAGATTCCCTAATGGCAAATAATGAGAACAATCGTTCTTTACTTGACTTTTATCAAAGCAAAAATATCATCACAAAAATATCATCACACAATATCATCACAAAAATATCATCACATTCTATGTTGCACATTTAGTTTTGTGATTGCCTGGCATCCTGTCATTTATGTAATGTTTGATGGGCTATGCTCCAACCCCAGTGACGTTAATTAATATTAATTGTCTATAAGATGATGGGTTTAGATTTTAACATATGACCATTTTCAGCTTCAGCTTCATTATGTAGCTGATACAAATAAAACAATGAACCATAAAACAAGCAGATGACTTCAACCTCATCAAATTGTCAACTTGTCATCTTGAAATGATGCCAAGTCCTAGAATTCTTTCAATTAGTGCAACGTCCCCTTTTCATACTACAAATAAAAACCGCTATATTAACATTTAGTTACAGACTAAACCGTGAAACTCCTGAGACTTTGTGTTAACCACAGATTTAATTCAGGTTTCACATCATCTAACCATAGGCTTTCTTTTTGCAACACTTTTTTTCTCTTCTGGACAAACAAATGATTATGTGCATGATGATATTCATTTATTTTCAAAATTATTGCCATTTAATGCTTTATGACTCTTCATTAGTGCTGTTGCTGAAATAATAAAAACAGACAGACGGCCTCCGCTGTAGATTGCAAGTGACAGTCTGTACGTTCCAGCAGTGATGTGCCGTCCCTGCATTTGGCATTCCTACAGCTTAAAACCATCTAATCTGGGCCATCATGGCTGACATGAATTTTTATACCAGTCACGTTAATACTCCCTCAGTCATTAAACTTGTCCGTCCTCTCTACTTGTCTCATTGGTTGTCAAAGGTGCCATCCTGTGGGAGGAAGCATTGGACAGGTTTCTGTCCCTGAGGCGGTGCCAGAGTGCTCTCATGAGCCCACCATGATGATAGAGCCTGTGTGCCTGAGTCCATTCGTCATACGTGACTCACATACACACACACATTAGCACAAATGTAACGCTCATTTGTGTAAAATTACACATGGCTCCAGAGATTTCTCGTCACAGTCGGGGTTTGTGTTTGTACGGAAACACTGACGGTGTGCACAAAACGTGACTTGTGTTCTTCGGTGGGCGCATCACCCGCGCTCGGATGGCTCCGAGTCCTTGTTGCCTCTATGTGTGTTTGTGTGCTCACCTGCTACCAGTGAATTATTCCTGTCATTACGAGCAGTGGCCCAGGTGCGAGTCGGCCTCCCCGGGACCAAGTGATGGACCGCGGCACTGCCGAGCTGTTTGGTACATGGCCTCTGACGATAAACCATGATGAAGCACTCCCCTCCTAACGCCTATCAACACATCACTCATGCCTGTCTCTTTTTGGTCTTCCTCCCACCGGACCGTGTGCTGTGATTGGTCGGAGTGCCACTGCTAAGCATGCACAAGCCTGTCCTCCCACCTCTCTGATATTGATCTCCAATAATGGAATAGGAAGTAGAGTTTGATAGAAGACAGGGCACTTAATGAAAGAGTCTTTAGGCTTGTCCATTTGCAATACAAATGGATTCACAGGCGGCACCGATGGGAATGTTAAGCGAGTGATTAAATCTGTAAGTACCTCATTGACTTTTTTGCCTGTTAAAATAAATCTTGATCTTTATTAGCAAAGAGTTTATTTGTTGTCACTATAGCTGGTGGCAGTTAAACGCCCTGAGAACAATAAAATATAAGCTATTGCGACTCTTCTCCATCGATGTGAATGCCGACATGTGGCAGCTAAATCACTCTTGTCCTCATAAACAAGGCCGGCCTGATCAGGGCTTTTGTAAGCTTGTGTCTAAAAGATACCATTCCTGTTTTTAGCTTCACTGTACTATTCTAGCAAATCGTTAACACGAGAGGGGACACACAAGCTTTCTGAGAAGCAATCTGTGTTCCAGGAAAGAAGAAACTGGTAACTAGTGCCTCGAACAACTACTTCAAGGAAATAAACCTGATCTATTGATTTTATGTTTTTGCGTCTACATCCATTGGAGAACATAACTTTGGTTTACAAATGTTTTACTCACTATTTGGGATTCTCTGAATATTTTTCTATGGCTACTTGTAGGTTCTGTTTCTGTAATGATGTAAATCTTCAGCTGCTTTAAACTGTAGATGCTCTGGTACTTGCTTCACTCAATGGATAGTTAATTGACATAAAAATGTGATCAAAAACAGTGGGAAAAATTATATACCTTTACAACGTTAAATGTTTTAAGGAGAATCTGTCAATGGAAGTTCTATTACTTATTCAACACCATGCTTTACCTTGTGGGTACTGGGTTTTCTACAGTCTCCAAAAACTTACATTTAAGGTAAATTAGTGATTCTATGTATTTCATTAGAATGCGTGACTATCTGTCTCTGTGTGTTTGCCCTGTGATGGACTGCTCACCTGTCCAGGTGTATCCCGCCTTCATCTATAGTTATCTGGGATTGGTCCCATCACCTCCTGACCCTGAACAGGATGAAACAGTATAGACGATGGATGTATGGAGTATTTGACTATTACAGCTGTTTTAAATAATGTTTAGTTGTAGAAAACATGCTTTCAAGAAAGTTTTTTCTGTCTTCTTAAGTATGTTTAAATGTGTATCTTCACACGTTTACACAAATTTGCAGACTTATCTGATGAAGTTTGGACAATTGCACCTTGAGATAAGATTTTTAGATGCTGTTACATTATTTGACAGGCACTTTGAATCATACCAATACCTTAAAACTATGGTAGTTAATAATGGAGTCTATTTGTAGCTTTAGATCATTTGGTGCAATGTGTGGATAAAATTACATAGTCCAAGGGAAATGTTTGGGAGTAAAACTGTTTCTCGAGTTAATGTCCAATTTTCAGTTGATAATTGTGAATATGTTACTACTAAAAGCCATCTCTTGACATTGGTTAGCTCTCATGATGGCTCTTTCAGAATTATAGCTCATCTGCATCTCTTGTTTGTGCCACTTGTATTCGCTTTAGTATAGCACAATAAATATTTATTTGTGAACTATGTATACATGCGAGTCAGCGTGCCTGTGCCCGCTGACAGGTTGCCGCTCTGCCGTCACGTGACCTTTAGATCATTGCGCTTTTATTTAGCAAATCCCCGTGGAGCTCTCACAACCCCCGCTGAGGTGATGATGGATGATTTGTTTGTACTGAATTTATCTCGTAAACGTGTGCTGCGTTGTAGAGAAGACGAACGAGGCCCTGGTGACGTCTCGTTTGCCAGATCCCTCACTAGATTGTCTTTTCTTTTTTCTATTTTTTGTTGACAAAAGACACAGATCTCCGACATCTATTCTGCCCATCTTTTCCTTCACGCCTCCTCTCTCCGTAGAAAATGACCCCTGGGAGGCTGCTGGCTGGGATGTCACTGCTTCCTCATTGCTGTTGTAAGAAGAGAGTTATTAAAATGACCTCGCATGTTCTTTTGAGAGATTATGAATCACTGATGAGACGCAGATAAGCCCGGATTCCTGTCACATCATAGACTTCCAGTGTCAACACAAAGCAGCCACCTGCTGATAAAAGTGGAAATTAAAGATTAGTGCAGAACTGAAGACGACTCACAATTGCACATTCACATCCACATCGGTGCTGATGAAGAATTTGATGTACTGTTGCTGTGCTACTAGAGACACAAAGATCCTGGAAGTGATCCCCGGGAGCAGGAACGAAGCGCTCTGTCGCCGCTTGCTGTCTTTCATGACTGGAGTACTACAACCAGTCTCCACAGGGACTGCTGGAGAAGCACAGTTGTAGCTGGGGGAGAAAGAGACAGAGGCTGCACGTAATTATGCAGCTTTTGCTCTCATTTCTTTCTGCTTACACCTCATATCTAGTGCTCATCCCCCACTTATCTGTGTCTCAGCTGCTTATTCTTACTCAAACCACAGTCCACATATGCTAAGGACGGGAAGGGTTTGTTGTTTACATGCGGGCGGATTAATCGATTAAGCTTCTAATGTACGACGTCAAGATAGAGGATGCATCACATCACAAGCTTCTTTCTAAGCTGCTAATGAAACACTAAGGTGACACTGAAGAACTCCGCACTGGGGAACGTTTTAGAGGTAAGAGGGAGAGGTGAAGGGGTCAGAGTTCATTTGGATTTCTCCTTGCAGGACCTCGGCGAGGAGCCGTTGCTCGCAGAGTGACTCAGCAAAGCTAATAGATTTATCATTAGCACGGAGGACAGAGCAGGTCGGTGTTAAAATGATACCAGTGAGAAGTTTAACATGGAATTTCCCTCACACACTCTCAAACTGAAAACAGCCCATTAGGGAAGTCACCTCGTGTCACTTGTACTAATGTCTCATCACTGGTACATTAAAGTGCCCATACTGCAAACGTACACAGTATCATTACAACTTGATGAAATAAAACACGTTGCTGGTGAATCAGGATTGTGGGGAAAAAACTTGTCTGAAATCATATAATTTCCATTAGTTGCCTGACATAAATATTCCAAACCTTTAAGCAAACTAGCAGTTTCCCACCTTTACTTCTTTGCAATAGTAATTTTGAAAAGAAGTAATGACAAAAATGAAAAACTCAGGTAGAATACTGATCGCATTAAGACACATTTTTTGGAACTCAGTGTCAATGTTCAAAATGAGCTTTACTGTGAAAAGTGTAGCAGTTATAAGGTTTGCTTTCCTATGAGTAGTATGACATCCACTTTCTGATGATATTTTCTATTGCCTTGTCATGAATAACAGAATCTCCCAATGAAAATTCATGCCAAATTACACACTGTGTGATCTCCCAGTTAATAGCAGGAGTTTCACTGTCGATGCATGAGAGCTGGCAGCTGCGCTTCACTCAGATTTTAAATACAATTATTTGATGTGTTGATTTAATGGTTAAATCTTTTTAATCACTGTTAAAGGAAGATACATCTAAAGTCCCTCCCATGATATTTCATTAAATTGCATTGGACGTTTCTGCAGCATAAAATGTTTGTTTGGATGCATTTATTTCACAAGATATTTAGCCAAGGTGCAAATAATTTGGTTTGTAGAACTTGAAATGACTTGTTACCCCTAAAAGTGTCTTTCAGTTAGCATTTGAGTTCCCTCTCATGAAGGGAATACGGATAGCAGACTCTATTCTCTATCTTTATTTCACCAGCCCATCAGAAATGTCAAGATATGAGATGTTGTGGACGATGTGATGAAAATAAAGCTACACATTTGCTTCTGGGACTGCCCCTATTATAACATATTGGCACGGCTTAAAGGAAAATATGGAGAAGATTCTGAAAGCCAATTTCTAATTTTTGTTTGAAGATATATACCTTGGAAAAGTGAGCCAGGAAATGACAAGTACAGATGACAAAGAATTATGCTGGTGGCAGGAAAGAAAGCCATCACCGAGAACTGGCTAAAAAAAGCATGCACAAAAAAAGGAGGATTGGATAGAGGTTTTGCAAACCATTTACAATATGGAGAAGCTGACTTTCTCAGTCCGACTTGAACCAGAAATATGTAAGGAAAGGTGGAAAAACTGGATTGAACACATATCAGCATGAGAGAGATGTCTACCCATCGAGCGCGACATATCAGGACACACCTTCACCTCCGGATCTCTGCGATTAATGCTACAAGTAAATGTATAGGTATAGAAATGTATAGGTATGTATATGTATATATGCATATATGTGTACACAGTTTCTTTCTCTTTGTGTATTATTTTATTATCCATATTATTTTTTTGTGTGGGTTTTTTTGTGTTTTCTTTTGTCTGTTTGCTCTTTTCTTTTAAATTTTGTCTTGATCCTGTATTTGCCAAACAAAGGACGGTTATGTTTCACCTATGTATTTCTCTTCTGTTTATTAATTTATTTCACAACGAAAAAATAAAAATTTGAATAAAAGAAGTTGACATTTGTAGAGCAATGAAGAGGATTTAAAAAGATATATGTACGGTTATTGTGTAGAGCACAATTTAAATGGGCTTCACATTTTCTTGCATTGGAAACCTATGTTGTACATATGTACGTTGTTTCATGTGACTTTTGACAGCAGTACTCTGTAATGCTTACTGTGAAAAAGTGTGGTTGAAGTACATGTAAGGCTTTGATTTTACTCCTTTAATACCCTTAGTGCTTGTGAGTCCATTGCTTTTTAGACTGATAAATTCTCCAGCCATCTAAGCAAGTGTTAACATCTTTCCACTTGAGATCAGAACAATGAAGATTTTCCTTGCTCACAGCAAAATGCAATTACAGACCCCTCACAGTCACTTTGCTCTACTTTTCTAATAGAAAAGCAGCCAGAAGCAGAGCCACATAGGAATTGAAGGTGTCCCAGCTGGATCATCCTTTCTCTCGTGATTGGATTTTACAAGCCAGGAATAAGAATCACCTGCCTGGATTCAAAGTGTGTTGTCAGAAAATCAGTACTTGAACATCCAATGTGGGAAAAAAAAAGATCAGTCCCTGAGGTCATCTGCATTACCACATGATGGAAACAGTGATGTGATGAATAATTTATCTCAGACACATTTTCCATCTCTGCATGTTGATTTCAGCCTCCATGTCAACTTTTAACGTGAGTTTGATGAATTAAACTAAGCAGCTGATTAACTTTCCACAGGGATTGAAACTGTCTGGAGCTTGTTTATCTATGTCAGTGTTACTGTTGAAGAAGCTGATCCCCGCTGACTATGAATGAAGGCATTCAACTCGCTGCAGAGGTTACCAGTCCATAACAAAGGAAACAAAGAAGCAACTAAAATGACTCAAATTCACATCTTAAAAAAATAAAAGGCCCCCAAACCTAGACTTGAACTAGAATATTCGCAGTTTCCTCAGTCTTATGTTAACCACTAAATGTTATTGATGTAATATTTAACACTTTTGCACTTTTAATAGTCCTGGAAATGTACATGATCATAAATAGTGATTTCTTCCTTGAAACTTACATCAAATGAGCCTTACTGACCACCTGACAGCTTAAACAAATATAACAATCATTAACTGACTTAAAAAAAAACATTTTCACCTACATTTAAGCTTTTTGGGGTTGTTTCAAATCTTCGGAAAGATTTTGCTATTCAGCGGACACAAAAGACTAGATTTGATGATGCATCACAAATATAGAGTTAAATGACATGTTATGCAAAACAGATCATTCTTTTGGCTTGCAAGGATATGTGGCCAACTAAGAGGAATAGCGTAATTGATATCATTCTCAAACAGAAGTGATGACATGAGGGTTTGGGTGTGTCACAGCTTACGTCCCACATGGAGACACGGGAATATGGGGGACAATCTGTCACAAAGACAACATGGTGGAACAACAAAAATGAACAAGATAAAGAAAATGCATGGCTTGGAAAGAAGAAAAAAACTCCTCAGCTAATCCTTTCAAACATATCAAATAAAGATGCAATCATAAACCTCACCATTGTGTGAGATGTTGTAAAACACATTGCACATGCTTCATTAATTCAATAGCAAACACTACTGCCAGTATTGTTTGCATTCTGCCACAAACACCTGACATGCCTGTTCAAAAAAGCATCTGTCAGATGCAATCTTCAGTGCACCCAGTCACCAGATCACCTTCAACATGTGTCAGTATGACAATTCAAGCTTTCACATGTTTCTGCGCACAGAAAGATTTATTACATCAGGCCCTTGGTTTCAGGCAATATAATAACCTTCTTCTAAGCAGAACCTCAGGCTTGGATGGTAATGTGTCTTTACAGATGATCAGTCATGTATAAGCCTGGGGCGCAGCAGTGCAGCAGTGCTGCCACCACTGTTCGTTTCTAGTATTTGAGTTGATACATCGATGAGCCTTCAGCCCAAACTGTTATAATCGTGATCATGTACAGTGCACAGTTTATCCAGTAACCTCAGACGAGCTCCTCTACTGGTACTATGAGTCCTGTGTGCTGGCACAATCTTTTTAAATGTGAAAATGTGAACATGCAATAAAAGCAATTAAAACTCCAGCTGAGCTGACTGTGTCCACTGACGTAAAGATATGTGAGCAATAGAAATAAACCAAGCTACATAAAATATGAGGATAGAATTAAAACAAATAGCCAACTTTGATCTTTGTGTGGTTCAAAGTGAGGCTACAGCTTTTGAAGTCATCCTAGTTGGGTCTATTTGTGTGGGCTTGCAGCTTTGCGATTATTGTCTTATTTATAGAGTCTTCTTTTATTACTCATGACTTACGACGTTCCTTTGCAGAAGCCGTGAAGCTGGTTTTGTTTCATTGAAAATTATGTGTCTGCTGTTGCTCGAAATCGAGCCACTCCTCCACATATGATCCTGCAACATCCACTTGTTTTTTATATTTTGTTCTCCTACCTCCAACGCTTGATCCTGCTCCAGTTCACTCTTTGAAGATGAAAAAAAATGCTCCTCTGCCACTGATTTATCCTCTTGTAGCCCGCTCACACACCCCATCTGCAGTTCCTATCACCGGCTCCACTTAAAACTTTACAGAGTTTCGTTAATGAACGAGATGCGAGTCCCTGTGGTACATTCATCTCTCTGAGCATAAGTGTGTGTGTGTGTGTGTGTGTGTGTGTGTGTGTGTGTGTGTGTGTGTATGTCATGACTGTTCCTCAGAGGCAGTATCATTGTATGCAGTGTGAGTGACTCAACAAGAACATTTTTAGAGGGCTTACACCTTTTTGCTAAATCACAGATCATCTCTGCTTGGTCTAACATACTTCACCAAGCTGTGTGTGATTCAACACTTCCTCATACAAAATGCACCATCACGCGCACATATGCGCGTGCTTACAACCAGATGGTCATCCGAATACACAAACATGTGCGTAAGCAAACTTGCAGCGTGGTTACTATATTTACTCCTTACTCCAGGGCTAAAACATAGACATCGACACGCTTTCACACACATGCGTGCATGTTGCCACAGTTTTGGGAACATGCAC
>OMNM01044667.1:0-10320 GCA_900302745.1 Parablennius parvicornis
CACATGTAGTTGCTTGCATATATATGTATATAAAAATATATATATGTATGTATGTGTGTGTGTGTGTCTGTGTGTATATATATGTGTGTGTGTGTGTGTGTGCGCGTGTGTGTGTGTGTGTGTGTGTTTTGAAGTAGTTTAATCAGGTGCACTCACTTGAAGCAAAGCATGATAACAAAATATAACCTGCACATTATATGTTGTGCATTCTCAAAATTTCACACATTTCAGAAGAAACAAACACAAACAACACATCTCATAATATATAACACATGATCTTGTTCATGTCAACTGCAAGTGGCATCACTGTTAGAAAGAAACAAGAAGATTTGGTCACTTGCATTATACAGGGTTAATTTATAAACGGCCGTGTTAAATGTACCAAACATGAACACATGATGTTATTAAATCTGACGCTGATGTTTAGTTTAATTAAAATTAAGGATTTTCCTTGTAAACATAGGCCTTACTGATAGGATGTGTTTTTATAAGGTGTCTACACATAATTTTGTCGCCTGGAAAATATCACAAAAACAACAAGTAGGAATTAAAGGATAAATAATTGGAAAGGTAGATTTTTTTTTGATGACTTTTTACATTCGCTTCCTACTTTCTTCAAACATGCTCTTTCCTTTTTTAAACTCTTTGGATGATGATGAAATACAAGATTTTGTGAAAATAAAGAGATAATATAATTACTGTTGCTCGAAATTAAAATTTCACAGCTCACAGTTCTTGCCTCATCGGCATTGCATTTATTATATAATTTGCTTCCAGAAACGCTGCATAATAACACTGAAAAATGATTGCTAATGATTTTTCACCAACATAAACATTTGAAAAAAACATGTTTCCTGGTGGAAGAATAAAAGCACAGCGACGCAACCAAAGTCCTGCTGGTGACGTCTCTCAGCTTCAATGTCAAGAAAATCTTGAAAATACGTCTGTCGGTAAACTTTGGTGGACGTTTGAGAGGCAGCGTTGAACTGTGTGTGTTCAGAGCTGCAATGGCGCCCTCTTCAGGGAAACAGGAGGCAGTTAAACATGGATGACGTCGAAATTGATTTTGATTTCATCAGAAGCAAAGATGGAAATCATTGGTGGGGGGGGGGCGACAAAAGGAGTGTGAAATTTCTTGAAATCCAAAGTTATTTTTAAAATACTATAAAAAAAAAACTTTCAAAAAATTCCCCAAATATACAGCAAAAAGAAATGCATTAGAAATGTACAATGTACAACATAGAGACTAATACTTGTGAGTCTAAAAATACCTACAAGGCATTTGCTCCAGTTTTTCAAGGTCACAGTTTTAATTGAATATCAGTTGTTCGGCACCTCTCACTGAGTCAAGTTATTCAGTGTTATGATTTATGATTTGTTTTCTTTGTGTTTTATTGCTGAAGTGATTCTATTGTAACAATTAAAATGTAGCACAATTCAAAAAGAAATGCAAGGGAATACAGTTTTGTTCTCAAAGAAGATTACATGGTAGATGTGTGTGTGTGTGTGTGTGTGTGTGTGTGTGTGTGTGTGTGTGTGTGTGTGTGTGTGTGATGGTGCATTTGTGTGTGATTACTTTGTATGTGTGTTTGTGTGTGTGTGTGTGTCTGTAAGTGCGTATGTGTTCTGGGAGCGATGGGGCGTGGAGGATTTCTGCTTGTATCAGCACCTGGGCTGCACTGAGCGAGAGGTATACAGGGGGGAAGGATGGGGGAACTGGGAGTCTGTGTGTGTGTGTGTGTGTGTGTGTGTGTGTGTGTGAGTGTGCATGTGTGAGATAGACAGAGAGAGAGAGAGAGAAAGAGACAGAAGGCGAGAGAGAAAGAGAAAGAGAGAGAGAGGCGAAGTGGGGGTGGCTAACAGGGAGTGGAGTATAATTTAGTCGCACCGAAGCTCAAGGCTCATGTCAACCTTGGATAGGGACCCAGGATGATAATTTGAATGGGGAATTAAGTCACCAATCAATGGTTATACTTATGCTGAATCAGTGGTTTATTAAAGGAAGAGAACTCAATCATCTGATTGTGTGTGTGAGTGTGTGATTGTGTGTGTGTGCCAGTGGATGTGTTTATGTGTGAGAGTCTGCGAACTCCCTCTCAGTGAGATGTTTTATGTTGTACTCGTCGGTGGGCCGAGGCATTGTTTGCTGATTGCAGCGTTTCATACGTACTTCCTCACCTGTGGGGGTCAACAAACAAGCGTTCCCAAACAAATAAATGACCACACGCGTTGTTTACTACCACAAACATGCCAACGAAAAATCATTAATCTCCTGTCTGATCTAATATGTTGAAGTTTAAGTGCAGAGATTATGTCAAACTGTGGATTTAAAAGGCTTCATGCTAGAACATTGCAGTCGTACCGGGTCGCGACAGTTGTCGAGAACTTCAACTACATAAACAAAAAAAGCTGATTTACATTCTACAAACACATATCCAACGACACAGAAATAGATCACCAAATACTAAAATCCTTGTAGCATCATTTCATCAACCATTTGCCATATGTTGAACCTTTCTGCCACCTCACACACACACAAACACACACAAACTCTACAAAATACCGCTTCACAGACATCGAGAGCTTGGTCTCAAAGGGTTAATGAACAGTATAACACTGATAGGATGTCATATTATGTAACTAATTCCATAAAGACAGCCCCTTTTTGCATCTTGTCCTCTGAGGCACGTCTGCTGTTATGTTTATGGGAGCGACTTCTGCTGAGGTTGTAGAACCACAACTTGCTTCATCTTTCCACAAACTGCGGCGGACCGCCCAAGGTGTCCATTCGGAGGTAATTCTCCTCCAGTCCTGCTTACTTCAGAAGAATATCCGTTTGCATTTATGCTCAACACTTTTGTTTTCTTTAATAAAATATGGAAAATGTGGAGTGTTATCTTTTATCGGCACAAATAGAAATGTATACTTGTGGTAAATCGTGCTTTTTGACTGCTTTGGAAGTCTCCAAAGCACTTTACATTGTGTTCACCTTTTTTACACATGCACTCATGGTGACAGCAGCAATACAAAAGGAGTGACTGGGGATTTTAACCCTCAACCTTTTGTTTGAGAAATGAGCTGCTTGATCAACTAAGTCACTGCTGCTCCTCATATCTAAAGAAATGCATTTTTTGAGAAAAGTGTAAGAACCACAATCAAATCAGAAGTTCATTTACAGTTTGGTTGTGATATATTTATAGAAATACATCCAGTTTTGCGTTCTTACAAACAATAAGTGTCAGTATAAAGACAAACAGTCTAGTAGCTAAAGTAAATCAAATATTCTCATGCTGCACCTTTACAAAAATGTATTGCCCCGGAAGAGGCAACAAGAGCTGCAGTGAGGCCGTCCACATAAGATCTGTGACAAAATCATCGATAAACAAAGAGGAAACTAACATTTGAAAGTGAAAAACACAATATTAAAACATATAATTAGGAACTGAGTGTGATATGAATGTAATGGAGATATATTGGTAACAGCCCCATCAGTTGAAGGGCTTTATTTTAATCTAACGTTTCATTGTAAAAGTCGTTAGTGACGTTTCTACAGTCTTTTTAATTCTTTACGGCGCTCAAAAGCCATTTCTAATATAGTTTATTGTCAACATACAATGAGTTTCACTATTGATTCACAAGAGCTATCAAACCTGCTTTACTTTCAGTTTTAAAATACATTTGTTTATATTTTTAATCTAAAAAGCTGGAAAAAAAATAAACACAATATTATACAAACATAGATTGAATGAAATGTGATTGATGACAAAGCTTCTACATAATATTCTTAACGTTGAATCTCACAACCTGTTCAAAGTTGCCCAACAGCTATAAATGTGTTTTAGCGTACATGCTGACTGTGGATGATCGTTTTTAGCCTTACCAATCCCTCTAAAAAGGTTACCTTTGTTTTACCCCACAAATCACACACAGATTGTTATCAGCTAATACATTAAGTAATCCTATCTTGAGCAATAAATACACCATTGAAAGTTTGCTCTCAGACTTTGTGGTTGACTTGAGTTTCACTGTGGCAGCTTAATTTATGTGACTGTGTTTGTGGCTACATATCTTGTTCTTCAGTGATTGTTTATGTTAAATATGACAATAGTTAAAATGTTGCTTTAATCGTAGGTTTTGTGAGCAGCAATACATTTGTAAAATTCTGAAATTAGTTAAAATTGAAGGATTGTACATATTTTTCACCATGATGACACGTATGTCGTGTTACGGTCTTTTGCAGCAACAAAACAGAATGAGTGTATTTGATGAACAAGTGTAAAGATGAAAAAACACATCAAGATTTCGAAACCACTAATATCAACGATGTGTTTGTCACATTCCAGAACTGTTTTATACTTGGATCTGTAAATATCTGTAAATCATGTTTTCTTTTACGACTTTAAATGATGCTGGAGACTCCCAGTCCTCGTAAAATGCAAAAGTCTCCAGTTCTGCCCAGATAATAGTGAATATGTGTATTTTTTTTAAGTCTCACTCAAAAAGCATGACCTGAAGTCACAGCAGATATTTAGTATCAATCCACATTGGTTCAATAATAAATAAAACTAGTCTCAAACCTAGTAATAACCCCTTTTTTCAAAACTTTATTTTAAATTGCTGCTATCTTGATACCGATTTCCAGAAGTAGGAATAAAAAACCCAAATCCTTTCATCATAAAGTTTCTTACACAACTTTTCTACCTGTTGTGAATCGCAAATGACAAAAAAAGTTGCATTCGTGGCCATTTAAAGAAAAAATCTGTGACATTTCTGTTGCAACTATGACTTTATTTTCTGATCTGATTTCTTAGTTTATATGAAGTCAATTCGGCTCGACTCCACCTCAACAGATTATCTATAAGACAGTTTAGTGGAAATCTCTTCTTTAACTGTTTTTAATCTTTACACATCTGGTTTATTAAGTGCCTATTCAGCAGGGAGGGAAACTTTTCTCAAAGCGATAGCCACAAGGATTTCCTCCTCACCACCAAACTGCAAGGATTTACAAGAGGCATGGCAGCTAATTTATTGGAAAAACTTCTACAATGTGTCTCTACATTTAAGCAACGTGTAAGTAATTAATTAATAATGGATTTTTCCATTGGAAATGGCTCAGAAATAGATAGTTTAGGAGTAAATTGTATTGATATCTGGTTCAAATGTGTTTAAAATGACCATCATTCTACCACAATCTGTGAAACCATCGACGGATATCATATGCATAAAAATGCATTTTAAGCTAGACAGTTCCCTTATAGTTCTACTATGAATACATTATTGCTGGTATTTAAAATGCTCTGATGCAGCAATAATCCACTCTGGCCGGATACACAACAGCACAACAATAAAACACCTTCAAACCAACATTTTGTTCACGTGGCAATTTCAAATGACCTGAGGTTTTCTTCTGGGACCGTAAGGTGTGTGCGTGCGTGTAATTTCCACATATGAGCGTTTATACCTCTGCAGTTTGAACAAATGTGAGTGGCAGCCGTGTCGGGGGGGCACCGTGACCTTCTCTCCCCGGACTGTAACTCAATCAGAGCTCAAGGCGTGACACGGTAACCCTGCGTGGCAGGAAGCGGCCCGGCCGCACTGCTCTGCTAATGCCTCCACTAATGGGCGTGACCGCTCCACGCTCATATCCCCCCGGAAAACAAAGCCGAGCGGCTGCCATTTCCTTCCCAATGAGAGATAAGCCTGCGTTTTCTGTGATTCGCCGCAAAATGTGTGTCGACGATGACGAGTTCACAGGTTACCGGCTCTCAGGTTACAGGTTCATTATGGGAATTAATGATGCTTCTGTGGCGACTGGATTAAGAGAGTATCTGCTTTCCTTCCAGGCATGCTCTCTGAACAGATAAAGTCTTTTGGACACAGTGTCTATTAAGCACGATTATTTTAAATGGTCAGTAAATGGACAATGGCCACTTTAAAGGACATGAGCCCCCGTGTTGGTTTTTCTCAGACTATAAGGTGGCGTCGGGTCAGGTCTGGAACACTTGTAGATGTTTAGATAAGAGAAGCAAGTCAATCGGATTATTTGGAGTTCATTGCTGACTCTAAATGTTGGTGGCTGGCTGTGTTTCGTCAGCTGCTCCGAGGAAACTCACAGCTTATATTGCAGTGCTTACAAACACCTGCATGCTCACTAAGGTGGTCACGGTCCTGCGCATTTGTGTGTGTGTGTGTGTGTTTTGCTGTATCATCAGAAAACCCCTCTTTCTTAATTCTGCCGTTGTGTTTGGAGTGTTTCATGATTTCATGTTGACGTAAATTCAGATTTTGGTTGTGTGGAGGTTTGGGGTTTGTCGCAGAGCTGCTGCCTTACAGCAGCACTGTTTCTATTTGACTGAACTCCTGTTTACTCGTTCATCTTCACAGAAACATAAAAGATGTTTGACTATAAATAATGTTGAGATTATTGCGAACTTTACTTTATAAAAGCTGTTTGTTGCATGTTTATCTGAGCTTGTTGTTGCTGCTTGTTTTCATCCTCGTTAACTTCATTCACTATTCAGCATTCTGATGTTAAAGGCCCCATATTGTGCTGAGAGCTCATCCAAAGTTTGAAAGCAATACAGACGCATAATCAAAGAAAACAAATAATTGTAAAACAATACCTGCTCGTTACACAGTAATCAGTTACTGAATGTCAGTGTCTCCAACAACACTGTGTTTAGCGACACATCCTCAAATTCAACAATTAAATTTTCACAACTAAACAGCTGCTTCATGGCATTTGAAACTTCTGCTCTTTCAGTTTAATTAACATGTTTGTCTCTTTGATGAAGGGCTTTCCTTCTTGTTTGATCTAAAAGTTAATCAACTAATGAATCCATAACTTGAAAAAATGTAAGTCTAAATGATTTGCAAAGTCTGCAATTATCACTCAGGCTACGTTTACACTGCAGGTCTTGATGCTCAATTCTGATTTTTTTGCGTGATCATTTCAAACACTACCTGCCGTGTAAACGTAATCGGACCGAATGGTTCCGGGCCCTGGAGAGCATGCAGAAAATCAGAATTGCCACATACATACGGCCACAAAACAGGATAGATATGGGGTCACGTGTGAGTATAAAATCTGAATTTGGGTTACATGTCCGTGCGGTGTGAACAAGGCCTAAGACGACCAAAAGGCCCAAAACCTGTGTGGCCTGATTCACAGTGTTATTGGCCAGTAAGACAGAAGCTGTAAAAACAAGTGTATGTATTAATTTAAAAGATATATTAAGCTGTTGTTTATTCATGCATTTCACCCAGATCCTCTACAAAAGAATCATACCAATATGCTGAAACAAGAACTAATAGTGCAAAATAAATTATGACAGGTTGGTGAACGTCAAGACTTTGAGGTTGATCAAAATACTTTTGTGCATCAGACATAACTCATGCTACAAACATGACATGTTAACATTGAAATTAAATAGCTGAAAGCACTCCACTGGTCCTGTGGATGAAAGTCCTACATTAAATCCTCCTGACATGGAATATGTTGCTCCTAAAACTCAAGAGAAAGACACCATCTATTGCTTAATGCAGTCTTAATTTCATTCAATCAACCGAGGCTTTTTTTCAGCAAATTGAATGAATGATTTTAAGTGATTTAATTTTGCTTTGTTTTTCCAGCTAAAACCCATAAAAAGAGAGGATTGGCTGTTTTGGTGAACCACCAACAGTATGATACTGTCTTCTCATAATCGCCTTGCATTACTTTTAATTCGGTAATAATATATTATAAATATATAACCTGCATCTGTTGGGAGATATTTCCCTCTGCAGATTAATACAGATTTGTTAAAACTCTTCAAAATATTTAACCCCTTGTGAGCAAGGTACAGCTCAAACAGCTTGAAAAAAATCAAATAAGGATATGGGGGAAAAAATACATTACAAGGCAAATTTAAACAAAATAACCTTTTCTTTGAAATGCTCCAGACACGACTTCAACACACTCCAAATGAAATACCAGAGTCCATGTAGGCTCATCTTTAGACACCACAGATTATGAAAATACGAGGTTATACTTTAAATGCTTATTATAAAGGGTTAAACCTGTAAGACATAAAATGAATTTGCTCAAAATTAATTACAATGCAACTGTTCATCATTACAAAGAAACATGTAGCCCGATGCAACACAGGTTTTTTGGGTAATAATGTTGTTTCTTGTCGTTTTTTATTCTTAAATATGTTTTTGGGATAAGATTGGTGACAGTAGGAAACAGCAACTTATTAAATACTAAGTTATCAAACAGCAGAAAGTTGATTTGTTGTCCAGATGTTCTGTTCAAAAATGTAATGAAATGACAGAAATTGTTGCCCAAATCATTAAAAAGTTCATCACAAGGAGAAAAGTGAGCAAATTTTTTATCAAAAGAAGACAAGCTCACTGACAAAACCTTCAATTAATTAAATTGTGCTTGAAAGAGTGCATAAAAACAAAGATTTACAAACCACAAGAGATTATAGTCCGCAAAAAATTGCAAGTCGATCAACACAATCTCCTGTTACTTATGTTAATCCCATGCAACTATTTCAATAACGCAGTATTGCATGTAAAAATAGATTACCGGCCCTTTATGTTCATACATGTGGTGGAACAGGTGCAGCTTTTCAAACCGGAGCAGCTCCGCTCTCAGTGCTTCTCCTCCTGAGTCAAAGATCGTGAGAGGGGACCGGCCCAACGATCTCGACCCAGCTCATAAACTCTGAGGTGCCCTGGATGAAAACAAAATGTAAAAAATTCACGTTTGGGAGTGATGGAGAGCGCTGCCCTGCTATGTGTCGGTATGCGATCTCAGCCTCTGTGTACTATTTCAGTCGGCTGTCAGGTTTTCTGCTGGATGCACTAGCAAAGTTTTGAATCAGATTACAGGCAACAGACAGGAGAAGAAAACACACACACACACATACACACTCACAAAGAAACGTGAAGTTGTGCAGGCATGCACAACCACAGCAACACGCACGAGGACCACAGTGATCTGCTCACCCGGGACTCATGTTTATTATGGGGGCTTGTGTTGGGAATAGGGCTTAGCTGTAGGGCAGAGGTCGTGGCGGTGGGATTTCATGGCTAACACGGAGATCGAGTCACTTGTGAGAGAGCGTGGCCTCGCCGAGGTGCAAAAACAAAGAAAGTCCCGAATGGAAACCCTGGACAAACAGAAAGGAATAACTCTGCACGACATCACAGAGAAATGAGAAATTGTATGTTCTCGGTGTCACGGGAGGGAAAAAAATAAACCAAGAAATGAGACAAAACAGAAATGCATCCAGATTGAAGAAACTCCCCCTTCCCCAAAATATTAATATTATTTACTGGCCTTATTTTCTGATTCCCTTTCTCCCCCAGATTTGCATGTGTTTGAGCTCTCCATTCGTCTTTGCTGGTAAACACAATTTAATATTAGAATAAATTACAAATGGAAGACTGATGCCTGGGATAGATTTTTCTTGCGGGAAGTTCAGACTCCACCAACATTAATGTCCCCTGCCACCGATGGAGGCATAAATCTCTTTTTCCCTCTTTTTGCCTTGAATCATATAGGGATATTGAATTACTCCCCTGCTCCGCACACATAGAGGCATTGTGCATTACATTGACTGATAAGCTGTCACCAGCAGTTTAACTTAGAGACATTCAAAGAGTAATACACCAGTTGAGGATAAACTAACCCCAGTCCCCTTAGAGTAAGCTATGGCGCTGTCACCGTGAAAAATACGACCGGGGCATTTCATATAACATGCAGCATCTGGCATCTGAAAATAGAGGAAAATACCTCTGAACAATGCTTGGTTTATGGCTGTTTTCATACCGGGCGACAGTTTTACCCTTGAACATAAGGGAAAGCTTGGATCAGAGAAGCAAACTGCTATAAATGGCTGATATACAAGCTTCACTGATTCTGGAGGCACCATTCCACCATTTTTGAATCAGAAACCTTGTTAATATAAAACTATCTACTTGGTTTTAGTATTATTATTGTATTTCTTCTCCTTACACCGGTGGTTATATCCGGAACGTGTGTGTGCAAATCTTCTCCCTTCTTTTTCTATTTTTTTTTTTTTTTTTACCTCTTTACCATATTTATGAGAGCAGCTAAAGGGCCTTTTCATGCTACAATCTGGGAACAACCATTAACGCTTGGAGTTGGACCAATGAGAGCGCGCCGTCTCTCACTCGTCGTAGTTGGCATGAGAGCAGGCCGATCCATCACGGCAGGTTTGGCGGCGGTGAGACTCGTGGTTTCGCATGCCCCGGCGCTTCAGGGTGGTCTGTCCAATTCAACATCTGCATGAGAGACTCTGGCAG
>OMNM01044670.1:0-14435 GCA_900302745.1 Parablennius parvicornis
GTGGGCTCGACGGTGGCCAACAAGGTCCCGTTCACGTCCAAGAGGAAAGACAAGGCCGAGTGAGGACGGCTACGACGAAGATGATGAAAATGATTGATTGATTGGACTAGCCCCGCCCTGAGCCAGGAGAGAGGCTGTCAGCCAACCCGTTTGCTCATCCGACGCCACAAGTGCCTTTCTCAGCCTCGAACACAGTTGTCTCGTCGAGATCTAGACTTTGATCAAATGCTGAACCTGAACTTTCATCCTCGCCATCGCCTCTCAGAACTACCATCAAGCCTCTGAAATACAATCGTCCTCTGTATCGGCGTGTGTGTGTCTCCAGGCAGATGACGTGCGCGTGGTGGACTTCACAAAGACTATTTTTATCCGTTTACAATCCAGACTGAGGGTTGCTGCGGCGCTCCTCCTGCTCTTCGCTCTCCCTGCAGACATTTGGTGAAACGTTCTCGAGTTTTGAATGCTGACTTTTAGTCTGGTTCTTTTGAAATGGTATTGAAGTGTCGAGTGTGTGTGTGTGTGTGTACGCGTGTGCGTTTTGAAATTTTTAAATATTTCAGCATCGAGTTTTGAGGAGTCCACAGCTCTCTTCATTCTGGAGCCTTCTTGGTGTCTGACCTGCTTTACTCTTTGGAAGTGCTTGAAGCGATGTTTCCTCCCGACGTGTAAGAACACATCTCTGAAATGCAGCTTTGAAGATGCAAGTACACCAACTCTAAGCTCAGGCTTTTCTCACAGGATATGTTATTGTGAAACCTTCTGTCTATGTCTATGTGAACTCCTGCAGTGCTGCGACAGACCTACTCCCGAGATTTAAAAAAAAAAAAAAAAAAAAAAAGAGATAAACACTCTGTAGCTTTTGATTCCCTTGTGACATTCAAAGTGCTTCTTGGTTTGTAAAAGTTAAAAAGTACCTTTTGATGGGAAGGCGGACGCTCTGCTGCAGTGCAGGTGACATTCCTAAAACATTTTTATATGCAATCTCAGCATTTCAATGCAACACTCAAAGCAAACGGTCGCTGTTGCTGAGGGACAAAACTTTGTGAATGTCTTGTTTGTGCTGTTGTTTTTCTCAATATATCAATAAAGTAGTTTGTAAGGTAAAATACCGAGCGCGATGATTGAAATTTGTCCTGCAAAAAAAAATGTTGGTACATGAAATGTTTGCATTCCTAATTAGTTTTGAGGGAAGTTGTGAAGTCCACAATGTTTCTCTTAAATTGTATAATATGCAGATGACACACATCTATATATGTTATGAAATAAATGCATTCATCAAACTCCAAGCTTTCCTTATGGACTGTATCATGATTGGGCTACAATCTTCTTCTACTGAAGTCAAAATTAATATTTTGATTTGTTTAAAAAAAAAAAGTTATTTGTCATTTATTTATCAGTATTCTAACTTTGTAAATTATTCCATCGTTAAATTATAGTATACAATTTGGGGTTGCTGTGATATTGTCAGCAATTGTTAAAATTATTTTGTATACTAAACCCCGAGTGAGCTTTAATTTTCTGCATTTTTATATTTGCATCAGAAAATGTTCTATTCAAACTATGCAGTCCCTCTGGGTGGTATTACTTTGACTGCGAATACTACAAAGACAATCCTATGGGTTATTTATGAGTGAATTTACTGATATACATACTTTCAAAATTCACCAGCAGTGTTGTGACTTCTGACGGGGTTCAAATGTTAGTCTGTCAAATGCTGTAGTTCAGTTTCCCCCTCAAGGAAAATCACAGCCATTCACAGACCACAGATTAACGTGGATGTCTTCATGTCTCAGTCCTGCTCCCAATGAATTTCTGTATGTATGTATGAATGTAAAAAAAAAAAAAGTTTGCTTCAGCAAAAGCAGATGCACCTTCTCTGAATACTCCAAGCATTCTATTTCAACATGCAGGAGTTCATGTCGCCACACAACAGCTTCACTTCTATCAAACAAACAGAGCCATTAAATGTAATTTCAAACTGAAAACAACCAAATAAAAGCTGAATCGATTAAAGTTAGAAGCTGTAAGAAATTTTAACACAATGTTTTTGCTCTGAATTGTCTTCTGTGGCTGAGACAAACGTTATCAACCTTCAGGAAAGAATCATTTGCATAATGAAGGACAAACAGCAAATATTTGAGGACATTAGGACATATTTTATTATTTCTAACATAAATGTTGAAGTTTAATATTTATTCTTTTTCCTTTGTTGTTGAAACTACAAAGGAAAAAAGAAAAGAAGAAAAAAATCCTTTGGAAGAGTGTAAATATAATTGATAAAAAAACAGATATTTTAGTGAAAAATCGTTTAGAAAAAAATACAAATAATTTTATGATTAAACAAAATAGAAAATTATAAAACATTCATATACTGAATACAAAAACAACAAACACAAAAACATGTGATATTGAAAAAATTATTGAATTATGATTTTATTTATATTATTAATTCCTCCATTTTGAGTTCAACTTAGTATGATATTATTAATTTTTTCACATTAACGAGATGTGACGACTGATTTCAGTTGCGGTCGTTACAGTGAACACTAGAGGGCGGTACATTATTAAAACGAATTCAAACTGCAGAAGAAGACGATGACCCGGAAGTGAGTCTGAGAGCCTGTCCACGTGTTTCTCCGTCATGATGTGTGATGTTTCAGGGATATAAACAAGAGGAATAACAGCGAAATGAAAACTATTCATGTGCTATAGCAGGCTCCCGGTAAGACACATTTTATTAAAGAAGTTATATCTTTTGAAAAACAGACATATGCTGTGGTCATGAATCCGTAATACACAGATGATTTTAACTTTTAGCTGCTGATGCAAATGAATGTGTCCATGTGTAATGTATGTGTTAATACTCATGACAACACGCTGCTTCAAAACTACATTTTCATGCTGAACCGTGAACGGTATGGAGGATTAAATATTCCAAAAACTAACATCGATTCACCAATAAATATTTAAATGTGTCATCAATTAATTGAAAATTGACAGATTCAAAAAATTCATGAAGCAGTGCAACACCGGGCCATGAAATGATTAATTAAATGATTGTATTTTAATAAATTAATGATGTATTAATTTGGCACCTTTAGTCCTCCATACAACTGTCATTTATTGTTATTATTAGCTCCAGCTTTGCTTTGATTATATGCCTTATTGCTTGTCTGGAGTTGTAATAAAAACAATGTAATTTTTCAGAAGGTAGCCGATACTGTATTATATTTTAACTACATCACCTTAACATGTATTCGAGACTACATGAGAGAAACAAAGGTGACATGTAGCAGTTAAATATGGTGTAACTCAGTCATTCAAGAAACTAACATACAATTATGTTGGTATTTGTATTTGGGCATTTATTTGTCATGCATAATAAACACTTTTCTAAGGTATAGATTTTGTTTTCAGACGTCAAGACATACAAACATTTTGCTTGGATTTTTGGAGGTTCATTTAGAAATGTTTTTAATGATGACATTATGCTGGACTAAACGTTTTTGTCCTCCAATGTTAAGTTGACGCCTTTGCTGGTGTGCAGATTTCGAAACGTTTTTAATGACAAAACCTCACATTGAATCAAACATCGCCTCATAATGCCAGTTGAGGCATAAAACAATTAAATGTCCAGAATCCATGTCCTGCAATTGAAGGACTCATGGTATTTTTAATTTCTTTCAATATTTTTACTCCAAAAAATTTCTACTGAAATATTTGAAACTGCAGGATGAGGTTGACAAAATCTGTTACACTTCTGCAGCCTTTACTGTGGTTTATTTTTCAAATTTGCCTTTAAACTACAGCTCTTATATTCATTCGTCTTTAGTGGCAATAAGTTCACAACCTCTGTATCACTGATGATGTGGCAGTGGTGACATTGAGATCACGGTCTGTTTGCTGTCGTCTTCCTTCCTTTCTTCTGAGCTTATTTTTCAGGATGCTGTCATTAAACATATATATTTCTTTTGTTTGTTTGTATGTCTCAGACACAGCTGAGAAAATGCTGAGTGATGCAGAAGCTGAGGAGCTGCTCTCCTTCCTCACGCCCAGCACTCGTCCAGACGTCAAAGGTCGGGCCACCGAGTACATCCTGGGACTGTCTGGAAACAGGTGAGGACTTGACGTACAAAGCACATGAGTGTGTGTAACTACTGACAAGTTTTAGTTAGACTTTGCATATTTCTTGTTTTTTCGCTAAAGTTTTTTTATTATTATTATTATTTATTTCCACACCAAGTAATGTGTCTCTGTGTGTTTTCAGGGACGGCTGCCGTCTCCTCCGCTCTAAACCTGACCTGATCAATGCTCTGTTTGCTTTGACCTCTGACCCTTCTGTTGCTATTGTGAAGGACTGTTACCACATCCTCATCAACCTGTCAGCAGACGAAACTCTGCATCAGGTGAGCTGTGAGCCCACACTTTGGATCCATTATTTGTTTTAAGGAACTGGTTCTATACAGGTGTGTAAAACTTTGTAAAAAAAAGTAAACTTTTTTTCCCCCTAATGTAACTCAAACTGTGAAAGTTTTAAAAATATATATATTTTAGGAGTATTTTGAATAAACTCAAGCAGGGTTACTCCCTCTAACCTTCTCCTAAAATGTCAGTTTTTTTTTCCTTCCTTTTTGTGTTTTGTGTATTTTAATTGTAAAAACAACTGATGAAACAATTAACATTCAGAAAGACCTGTAGATTTAAACTGTTTTCTTTTACTCTGGATCCCTGTAGAAAAGCTGTGGTTACTGTAAGTAATCAAACGTCTTCCTTTTCTGATTGAAAATGTCAGCTGGACGGATTCCCTGTGGGGAAAAGCAGGTCGTCCAATAAGATACAATAGTTTTCTGATGGGACCACATCTTTTTTTTTTTTTTTTTTTATTCCACTTAGCTGTCATATTTAAGTGCTGCTGAAAAGTAAATAACTCTCTTGTTAAATCCTTCGTTCCCTCAAATATCAGGCATCTGAGCTTTGTCGGGGAAAAGACAAGGCCTCATGTCCACTCATGGTCTCGTTACATATGGCATTTTTCCACTTGCTCCTACTCGACTTGACTCTACTTGCTTCTACTCTACTCAGCCTCTGCCATTTTCTATTACAAATAATCAAATAATAAATAGTAAATTTTTTTATATGTTTAATAATAATGTTACAAAATGTGGGTTGTTTTGATCGTGCTTCGTGTTTGTGATTCGTGTTTCGGTTTAACTGGTGCCCCTGTTAGCTGGTGACTTCTGCCACAAGCTGTTAGCAGCAGTGTTTGTTAAAATATGACAAACAAGCTACGATAATTTAAACTTAAATGTAAATGTGGTTAAACTGCGTTCACCAGGACAGCGATGGATTTTGGTTGGTTTTTTTAACATCTGCTGTGAAAAGGGGACACTTGAGGAAGCCAGTCACCAGTTAACCAGGAAGCCACTTAATACAAAACACCAGAGACCTCCAGATACTCGTAGCAGGTCACTCGGTCAAGCTCCTGAACCCGCTGGTCGGCCACCAGACAAAGAAACACCTGCACACCGTTGCTGCTCCACATGGTTTATTTTTGTGCTTCGATCTCTGTTTTTGAGCTTTTATGTTGTGATCGGGTTTAAAAAAGAAGACGCTCTCCTGACAAAAGCACCAATATACACTTCAGTACTCTTATGTCTCCGTTTACACTCTGTACACTCATTAAGGCTTTTGTGTTTATGTACTTGTTAATTTTCTATTATTAGTGGGTAGACTGCTTAACTGATGAGGTTTAATAAAGTTGCATCAGTCTGAGTCAATGTGACTTTGTAGCTTTTGGATATTATCTTTGTAATGACCTTCCTAAAGTCACAGATTGAAAAAAAAAAAACATTTCATATGTTCACACTGATATCTTGTAGTAAGAGAGGACAGGCAAAGATTATTTAAGGTTTATAAATGATCACCAGACTATTCGTCCTTTATAATTTATCAAATAAATCTAAAGGAGAGCAACGCCATCCTCAAAAGACTTTGAAGAGAATATGCTCACTGTTTGATTCTCTCTCTGGAAAATAATCAATGGGAGCTTGTCTTTTTTGTTTTGTGTCTTTCAGGTTTTGATGAAGGACGTCAAAGTTCTCCCGGTGTTGTTTAAGAGGCTCCAGGACCCGGAGTACTTCTTCTCGGATCAGATCTGCACCATCCTGTCAAACCTGACCCGCCTGGATAAGACCTGCAAGACTGTGCTAACGGTCCGATAACGTTTCTCTTTTTATGTAAAATCACTTTATTTTCAACTCTATGCGTAGTAGTGAGGCGAGTGAGAAGCATGAGCAACCTTCAGGAAGGGACAGTGGCGCTTTGAAATAAATGGAAAAAGCCGACTAAGTGCTTGAGCTGCTTCTCTGCGGTTTCAGGTCCTGCAGGAGGAGCTGGGTCTGGCTAAGCTGGTGGAGATCTTCTGTACTGAAGGCTTCAACAAAAAGTCCAAACTCCACTACCTGGCTCCGCTCTTATCCAACCTCACACAGCTGCCCGAGGCCCGCAGCTATTTGCTAGACAAGGAAAGGTGACTGATCGCTCGTGAATCCGCCATTTGCTGGTGGAAGAGCTTCCTCAGCTTTTCATGCCTCCCTGTTGTCACACACTGTCCCATCCCTCGTGTTTACAGTAAATTCAGCGTGGTGTTTGTGTGTGTTTCAGGTGTGTGATCCAGAGGTTGCTGCCCTACTCTCAGTACCAGGCGTCCGTGGTCCGAAGGGGCGGAGTCATCGGCACACTGCGAAACTGTTGCTTTGACCACAGTAAGGCACTCACCAGTATCATCAGTGTTGGGAATGACGGATTATAGAATACTGCGTAGCACTAATGCCACGAGTTTTGGCAAATATTTCTGTGAAACTAATCTAACAAAGTGCCAATTAGTGAATTTTCCATTAACTTGTTCCTACTTTTAACATAAATGCCTTCAGATGTTTATTAAAACTAAAATATAAAGTGAAATCTTGCTGTTCTGACTGTAACAAAATGTGTTTAGTTGTGTTATTGTTTGTTATTATTTGTATAATTATCAATATAATAATGATAATTATTATTGTAATATTAGCTTCCTTAAACTGTTTGCGTTTTACGGTGACATTATTTTAAATAAGAATTTGTTCTTGAAGTTTAAATAAATGTTGAATTAATAAATTCTGAATGAGAAAAGCTGCAGTTTCTCCTCCTCGAACCTGCTGCAAGCTTTTAGCGTCGTCTGACCTCCACAGTGATGTTATTCACAGCCTCAAATGCAAACGAGCTTGCCTGCGTGTCCGTAGTTTCTCTCGGCTTCCATTAGCACATAAACCCGTTTATTTCGAGTCCCGCGTGGCTGCAGGAGACTGTCCGGCTCACAGGTAGCTCATCCCAAAGCAGATTCATCACGTTTGTTGATCCTGACGTTTGCTTGTTGTGTGCAGTTCATCATGAGTGGCTGCTGAGCGACGCGGTGGACATCCTGCCCTTCCTGCTGCTGCCGCTGGCCGGACCGGAGGAGCTGAGCGAGGAGGAAAACGAAGGTGAGGCACAACTTTGGCTATTAGTTTAACATTAACGATGGCAGCTGGTCACCAACACTGAGCTCTCCACTGCTGTGTTGAATCTTAATCATATGGTTGTGTTGCCGTTTCTGAATCCTAATGGACGTTAATGTGACGTTCAGGTCTGCCAGTGGACCTGCAGTACCTCCCAGAGGACAAGAAGCGAGAGGAAGACCCCGACATCCGCAAGATGCTGCTGGAAACACTCTTATTGGTACACACACACATACGACACAACAAACACTGACACATACAGAAACTGATGTTTGCATCGCCTCTCGTACAGCTGACAGCAACGAAACACGGCCGGCTTATTCTGAAGGACAAGAATGTTTATCCGATCATGAGAGAGTTTCACGGCTGGGAGAAGGATGTCCACGTCGCCGCGGCCTGCGAGAAACTCATCCAGGTGGGAAACAAACCGACGAGCCGTTGCAGGGGTCACGTGCAGTTCAATCTGTTCATCTTAAAGGGCCTTTCACATTGGGGATAGTCCACAACTCGCTTCACTTGGGAGGGAGGGGAGCCGAGAATTTTCGCACCTTCACTTTTTGAACGTTGGGTGGTGTTTATATTCACTTTTGAGAACCGGATCAAACCAGTTGGAAAATTTCCCGACATTACAGCAACTGCTGGTTTGAGGGTGCTGTCGCCCGAAACAAACACTGACCAGAGAGGAAGTAAAGAAGAAACACGGCTCATTGATTGGTCCGGACCGAAAGCGGAAGTCTTGCCGCTTTAGCCTGTGGTAGCTAGGCTAGTTAGCTCCTGGCTGATGGGGAGCCACAAACAACCATGATACATATAAAGTGTTCAGACCAGATATCATTGAGAGTCTTCCTCACTACTTCTTCAGCACTACTCAATGTCTGTTCAGATATTTTCCAACTTTTTCTATCTGAATCTGTTTCTTCTGATTTGCACAGTTAACTTTATTTACTACCCAGAGTGCATTGCGCTCTACGTCACGTCCTCTCCCCCCACCTGCCAGCAATATCGTTTGCATTTGAAGGGGGACCAGAGTCTGCTTGTTAGCTCCGGTTCTCCTCGCCCAAACGAAACGTTTTTTTTCCTGAAGAGAACTCTGGTCCAGAACCAAACGGGGGAATGTGAACACGCCCTATAAAGCTGCTGCACTGAGATTTTTAATGAGGCATTGCTGCATGTTGCACACGCAGTAAAAATAAAAACACCCCAGACTGATCTACGCCCCGTTGCGTGTCCCAGGTGCTGATTGGAGACGAGCCGGAGCAGGGCATGGAGAACCTGATGGAGGTGGAGATCCCCGAGGACGTGCAGGAGAAGCTGAAGCAGGCCCACGCCAAAGAGCAGGAGGAGCTGGAGAAAGAGGCGGAGCGAAAGAGACAAGAGGAGGAGGAGGAGGAGGAGAAGAGCAGGAACACACAACGGACAGAGAAGGAAGAGGAGAGTGGACTGATAAAATGAAACCCACATTTTTATTATTTACTCCCATAAACCAATTTGAAGGTTTATTCAGACTTGATTGAGTCACATAAAGAGACGCGATGCTCTGACGTTCATCCACAGTGGAGATTTTGTAATAAATTACTGCTCGCATCAGTTATTCAGACTCAAAGTTTTTCTCCTTATTAAGAAGAAAGAAAAACCTTTTGCTGACTGATTTGTCGTAAGATGAATCGCTTCATTACAACGAATCGCTCAGTGTCTCGTGAGTAGTAACATTTGTTTTGTGCTTTAATAGGATTCATTCATTCATTTCACTTAATTATAATTTCTCTGCTGCAGCAACTTTTTCCCAATTTGGAATTGCGAGTACTACAAAGTGCATTGAGGTTTCTTTTTGGTGGAAACTTCAACATTTATGTGATTTGCTGAGCTGCTTTTAGTCCATTCAAATGTTCACGTTAACAAGTGTATATTACGGGTAAAGTTTGAGCATGTTTTTAAGGCTGCATCATTGCAAACATTCTTCTATGATATTTTCACAATTTTAGAACAAATAAAATCAGGCGTTCAAGTAGCTATTCTCAGATATTTGAGTGTCTGAATCAGAACTTGGCTATAATGACTGAGGCTGCAATAAAAGGTTGTCATGGATGAAGCAATGATAAATACTTCAATGTTTTCAAGTGTAAAGCGGAAACAATTGAAATATTGTATTTTAACTCACTCAACATTACATCACTTTGCTCCTCAATGGTTCGTTTTTCTTTTTATTCGACTGTCGTTGAAGACAGGAAACACCAGTTTACATGTTGTGAGAGACAACACACACACACCTACAGAAAATTTTAAATCATCATTTAACCTCAGACCTTGTTTTCAGACTGGGAGAAAAGCACCGTGCACAGAGAGAACATGCAACGGCTCCAGTCCAGGACTCAAACTGGAGATAGTTTCACTGTGAGGTGAGAGTGTTCACCACCACACGACCAAGCAGCGCCTTTATTAGAGATTTAAAAAAAAAAAACAATTGTTTTGTTTAAAATAATCAAATATAGGGATGTGATTTCAAATGTGATTTTCTGATACGTCGCTGGTATTTCACCTCATATCAGTTTTAATGCTGTTCCACACAGTCAAATTGTACAAAATATCTTAATCTCCTGGAGCAATTAACAGTTCACTTTTCATGTATGCTCTTGAAATGGGAAAAAATAATTTATATGTGGCTTCTTCTCTTGTAGAGACGAGTTCAATCACATAAGACTGAAAAAGAGATGTTGAACCATCGGAATAGATACACTGAAAGATTATATTGTTGGGAGTTCTGGATACATTTCTCTAAAAATGTGTTTGATTTATTTGCTTGAACGAGTCGGCACTGTGGTGTGATTTGTAACATCAAACTGACATGTTTTCCTCACTTCCACTTTTTACCCTTAATTGTCTCGGTGCAGAACAAACTGTTTTAATGGTTGTAATGATATTATTTCTGTTTAGCGATTAATAATTCCATTTATTTGGGGGGAAAAAATAAAAAAAAAAAGACTCATGAGGAAACTTATCACAGATTGTTTTTGAGTTACACTGAACAGTCAGTAGAGGGCGCCAGGGAGCTGTTATGGTTTCCTTCACAAAGAGCTTCGTTTATTTAAAGCTGCTGCACTTTTCCCCTGCAGGAAGTTTATATTTCAGCCTGAAAACAAACAGACTGAAATGTGAGGATGTGGATTTAAACTGTGGGAGTGTTTGAAAATCTTCAGTGTAAATATATTTACTCTAATAAACGGAAATATGACGTTAGAATTAATGTGTTAGACTTCCTGATTTAAACACTCATGTACCGTGTACGTGGTTTAGCTGCACGTTCAACAATCGGGGACCACACACTGCACTAGCAGTTAACACGGTTGCCTCACATTGAGAGGATACCTGGTTTGAGTCCGGACTTCATTTCCTTTCTGATTGAAGTCGGCATGTTTTTGCTGGACTGTGGAGTTTTTCTTCTCCTGGTGCTCCGGTTTCCTCCCACAGTCCGAAAGCATTCCTTTACGGTTAAATATTCACTTTGAATGTGAATGTCTGTGATGAACTGGCAACCTGTCCAGGTTGTACACTGTTATTTGCACATTTGTCAGCGGGGCGGTGATCCATCGGCCAGCAAACTCAAGTTGGATGAATTGTTTATAGAAGATGGATGAGTTAACCTCTGGTTTGAAAATATGATGTTATAAGAAAGTAGGTTTATCCGTTAAACTCAATACCTACACTCCCCTTCATTAAAGTTCATAGCTGCACTGTAGCTTCATAGCAATACAACCCAGGCATGCTTACATGTGAGCCACGGCTTTTCCTGCATGTTCTCCATGCACCTGAATCTTTCAGTGCCCCAGCTTCAAGATGTCCTAAAAGGTTTTTTGTGAGTGACAGAAGTAGAACAGAAAGAAATCTTGAAGAGAGAAGCACACAAATCCTGCACTCACGCGACAATGAGTCCAATTTTTATTTCTTTTAAATATTGATCTTTTACAGTTGGAATTGGGTTCACTTTGGGCCAATGAAGAAATAGAGTATGTGGTGTAAACTAAGAGATGTAATCTCGTATTCATTGACAACCAAAGACAGCCAGGTTTTTCTTTATCGGAGCCACTGTTAGTTTTTCCACGTGGACTCAGGGTCAGTGCACATAATCAACCTTTTCCTTGTCTGAAATGTGACAGCTGTCACTTCGCAGAGTAATGCAAACAAGCATTCAGAGTCACAAACCTCGGAAGGAAGCGGTTCTTTCTTCCCCACGAGACTTCTGCCGAGTGCAAAAACAAGAACAGAAACCACACAATCAAGCAGTGTTTGGTAAAGTCATTTAAAACACAAGTGTCCACGAGCAGAGGATTAGTTTATGTCCATTTTTTGCTTATTTTTATAATTACACGTATTCACCATGTGCTGTGTAGTCTGTTTCATTTGACTACCTACTATTATCAGACCAACTAGATGGGTTATGTCACATCTGAGTAAAACATTTAAAACAACCTTTCAAATAAATTACAGGTTGAGACTCTACACCAGGGTGGGCAGTTGATTTTACTGAGGATGGAGGGATAAACTCTGCCTATCATCAAGGGGTGGCAGGTTACAAGGTTTGATAAGCTTCTGTTCCTGCTCTGGATCGGTCGTGTTATTGCATTTTTAAAATGTGTTTCTTTATAAATATGATCATTCAAACAGTGATCTCTCAATATGCTATAATACTGACCCGTTGGCTGCACAATGCTGATCTGATCTGCGGGGTCAGGGGTCACTAGAGCTGATCACAACTGACTATGGGGGAAAGCCGGTTTCACCATAGATGGACACAAACAGTTTGAGAGTTGCCAATTCACCTCAGTACTATTTCAGGAAAGTGGAGAAACCTGATACACTCACAACAAAGTCTGCCCAGAAAATCCCGGCCCAGATTTTAAAGAAGAAAACAAACAAACAAAAACTCTGTTGTATTAACCCTTGTGCATTTTTTGACAGGAGCGTTGAGGCTGCATGATAATTAGTGAACAGAGATGCAAAAGTATTTCCAATTCAGCTTATTAGTTTCTTGTAAAGACAAAGTTGATGTGACTGAGTTGCAAATCATTAACTTTCCTCTTCTATCAGCGTGGCAAACTGCTGAAGTGTCATTATTACACCCAGAGAAGGTAACACTTTATTTCACGAGCCCTTTGATTGTTTTACCAAAACAATGATAGTAGATTCATTTGATATCTATAGAAATGTGATTTTGTACACTGTTAGAGTGGATATCACGCTTTACTGTTTTATTCCTTCATTTCCATGCAATAGAAGTTGTGTATGAGATGGGAAATGGTGAAAAGAAGGGAATATATGGCCATCTGTGGCTTTCTTTGTGTTCAAAGTCAAGAAAATGAAAACGGGAGGTAGATAACTCCAGACATGTGTGCATCAAAAGTGCTGCAGTGAATATGCTCAGTTAAAAAACACAAGTGATGATTCTATGATCCGACTAAAAAACAACAGTGGCAGGACCGAAGCGCACGTCTGTCACGTACTGTATATTCTTGCGTCGAGGAAAACACGCCTCTGGTTGGCGGAGGGACACTGGAAATCCCGCCCACTGTCAATTCCTGGGATTGGTGGGTACCCCCCCCACCCCCCGAAAAAAACGTAACGAATTACCCCGATTTACAGGAGCAAGGTCCATATTAAATCGTGTTCTTGGGTTTATTTTGTGTTGGTAGATTTTAAAGACTCGAAACGTCGAGGGGTGTCTTTAAAACGAGGCTACCTGGACGCAAAGTAACTGAAAAACAATCCGGAAGTCCTGCAGCCTGCGCGCGCGCGCCTCACGCACGGATAGTTCACGTCTGGCCAGTTTCAGATTCTGCAGTAATCAGTAAAAACAACACGAGAACTGATAAAAACAAACCTCACAGTGAAAGGTGAAGAATCGGTGGAGTGATCAGTGCAAACTATTGCAAACATTCGTCTTTCACTAGAGGCATCAACTCAAGATATTTGTGTACTTCACTGCCATACACTTTCTTCATGGTGCTTTCATTTGTATACAAAAGGAGTATGTACATACATACATAAGATTAGCAATAGTTCTTTAGAAGCAGGTAAGATTTTTTTAATGAACATCTTTTATTTCAAACATGTAAAGTAAGAAACAAAACAAACAGACAATTAAAAAAAAGTAAAGAAAAACATCCTAATGAAAAAACAAACGTAAAATAGAAAACAATACAATGTGCCAGTCTGGATGAACATGTTTGAAAGGGTGTAGAAAGAAGTGTAAACTTATTCAATCCTTAAAAAAGTATACATTTTTAAATATGTGCTTCTTCCAACTCCTATTTCCAACAGGGCACACTAGATTTGCATTATCTTTCTGTCTTTAGTTTGTGTGTACATATCAAGTCAAACTTTTTCTGGCTTTTGTATTTGTTGTCTACTTATTTGAAAATAAACGTAGAAGCTGGTCCAACATAAATCAACATGGTGTGGGTGAAAGAAATATGTGAAATGTATAATTTCATCCTCCTCTTGGTAGATTTATGTGAGAATGACCTCGTTTGTTTCTTTTCTTGAATCTGACAGCAAACTGCTAAGGATGTTGTTTGGTCGAGTGAACAGTGATAAATTGGACTGAAAACTACTGCAGTTCCCAGTGCAATGAATGCAGTAATACTCCCTGCAGGCAGAGCAAACAACTTAAGAGATTGATAAGATGACACAAACTCCAACTTGCATCCTGCTAATGACTGTTTGGTTTACTCCAGGTGTGTTTATGTTCAATCAACAGTCTATTGATCAAGAAAGCTCATTTCAGTTCTACTGGGAGTGTATTAATTTCTGCATAATCTCCTTGAATCTTTAGCATTTCAACGTTTGCCTTTCTTAAAAAAACTTTAAAAAAGTAGAGATTTTTTTCTTTTTAGATTTTCACTCTTTATC
>OMNM01044676.1:0-12689 GCA_900302745.1 Parablennius parvicornis
GTTTTCTAGAGGACTTTCATCTCTGAACAACAACTAGTTTTTCTCCAGACAAAAGAACCAAAAGTCTAACCAAATTGTTAATGTTTATAAGTTATTGTTTTTTGTGTGCATGTATGTGTAGTTTCATTACAAAAAAAACTCAACAGCACCACCACTTGGCCTGACCTGCTCACTACATCATTTTCAACAGTGTTGTCCTGTAAAGGGACCAAAACCCTCAAAGGTTTTTCGTTTCCCATCCGTGGTGGTTCTCCGGTTACCTGAGGGTGTTCTCGGCCCTGCAGGGGCAGTATTTGTCGCAGATGAGCCCGTAGAGGCCGTTGGGGCAGAAGCGGTCCTGGCAGCTGGGGCCCTTGAAGCCCTCGTTGCACAGACAGGCCCCGTTGATGTGGTAGCACTTGGCTCCGTTCTGGCAGTCGCACTTGTGGGCGCACTGCGGCCCGTACGTCCCCACCGGACATTCCTCCTGGCATCTGTCCGAGAACAAATACAGGGGCAGTTATCTTCGAAGGTACTCTGAGACTTTTTAACCGACTGCTGGATTCAGAGAAAAAAAGTAGTTTTTTTTCTCTTTGGGCAAGACGGTTTTTACAATATACCGTTGACATGTTTCCGTCTTCATCAGAGACATCATCTGACAATTCTAATGAAGACAAAAGAACATGCCGTTGAAACCCCATCAAAACATGACAAGGACGTGTTTCAAAATCCATCTTACCTGAAGAGAAGGAACCAAAATACTTTTGAACAATTATAATGACTTTAATCAAACAAGAGAAAAAATCAATCCAGGACACCATCAGCATTCCCTAACTTTTTGTCCAAATAAAATTTTTTTTTTTTGTCTATCCTTGTTAGAACCTGAAAACTTCCAACATTGTGTGTAAATTTCTCTCAGGTCATAGAAACTTTGGTTGGGATCTGTTGAACCAATACTAGAAAGAAAAGCACTCCAAGAGCACAGACCTCTGCCAAATGGCGTTTCCCAACTTCAAAGTGCGGCCATATGATCGGATCCAGACGAAATTTGGCACAATTCAGGGCAACGATCCTCCAAATCTACATGTCCAATTTCAAGAGAACCGAAACAACGTTATATGAGTTATGATTTTTTGAAACTCGTAAATGTGGTTTCCAATGTTAACTTCCTTATTCTGGATGCGATCCAGATGAAATGTTGCACCCTACTGGATTTGACCATCCGACAGATCAATGAATTTTCAGTCAATCAGATATGATGTCCAAGAGATAGGATTTTTTGAAAACGGCTCAATGATAAGTAAAGGATATTTTATTTATTTTTTTTTTTTCAGTATACAGATGGATCACTCTAAAAATGTAATGGAATCTAAGTTCGGTCAAGACACATTTTTTTTTTTTTTTTGGAAGATCGGGTTGGGAGTTTTTGCGTAATCCTGCTAACAGACAAACAGACAAACAAACCCCGGCAAAAACATAACCTCCTTGTCGGAGGCAATTATAGAAGACGTCTGATTTCTGGTGAAAACGTCATATCATTGTTGGAGGGCTGCGATAAACAATTACTGTAGTCAGAAAAGCTGCAAAATGGAACCATTATTAATGCTCAGTGTACTTCACAACAACTGGAAGAGTAAATTCGGAGTTGTTGGAGCATAGGTGTGAGTCGTTACAAACTGCATAGTGAATGGAAAACAGAGATTTGACTGCTGTAAAAACCGGAGAGCCAAAACTCAAACTACTTCCAGAAACAAGCCTAAAAAAAAAAACAGTTTTAATTTAATTAATAGCACTGAGTGCTGCTGTTTGGTAGCAGCAAGTGTTTATGACTTATGGTCACAATCAAACTGAAAAATCAACTGCAACCTACTGAAATAAGGCCAGAAGCAGCCAGAAGTCTACAATCAAGAGAAAAAAAATGCCCAATAGCAGGCTATAGGCAGTGTGTGTGCGTGTGCGTGCATTCAGATCACTCAGGTCCGATTCACACTTCCTCTTAGCTGACATTTAGAACATCACAAATATTTAGCAAAAGTTGGCATTTTGATTTTCCTGCAGACTTTTTTTTCTCCTTACGTCCTCGTGGTTTCACTGAACCTCGCTGTGGATGCAGGTCCTCTTTCTCCTCATCCATCAGGATTCAGGAGTGAAAACACAAACATTTTCTTTTCCCTCAAAAATCAAATATTGACCGCAGAGTTTCTTTCCGATGACTTCTGACTTCCTATCAGCTCCAACTCTTCAAAAAAAAAAAAAAGCTCAGTGATCAGGGATGAAAACGATCTGCAGTGTTAAACTTGCAGTAAAGCGGTGATTCCAACCAGATGTTTTGGTCCAGATGTTTCCAACATTTCACTATTATTTTCACCAAAAAGACCCCCCCCCCACAAACACACACAGAGCCAAATAGCCTCCATCCATTCTCCTGGTGGACAGGTGTGTGAGGCTACTGGAGTAATGGTGTGATGGAGTGAGAGCAGATAAGAGTGTCGAGGAGGTGTGTGAGATTTAAAGGTGACACTGAGCAGAACTCCTCTCTGAGGAGCTTTAATTGAGTGATTTGTCTACTTCTTAACTCTCCAGGCTCAAGGACGTGTGGAGAATGAAGCTCGGACACTCGGGCCCAGGATCCAGACTGAAAGGAAACTGAAGGGAAACTGAAGGGAAACTGAAGGGAAGTCTTTAGTCTGCAGTCTTAACGGTGCTTTCATGGCAGGTTAGTCCAGAACTCGGTTCGTTGAAAAATTTGACAAGTTCATTTGGTTTGGTTTGCTGTCACACTGCTCTTTGGAAAGCAGATAAATCACCTGGACAATGTAACGCAATTACAACAGCTGCTCGTTTGGGAAGCGCCATCTCTGGAATTGAACACTGTCATTGAGCGCCTTCCTTATTACTTCTTCCTCACTACTCCATGTCTGCTCACAAAATCTTCTCTTTCTGCGTCTGCTTCTTTGGATTTGCGCAGTTGGCGTTGTTTGTTGACTACCCACAATGCACCGTGCTCTGCAACACATCCTCTCACTCCGTCTGCCGGAAAGTCCACTGATAGTCCCTGACGCGTTCACACTGTCCACCGATTAGACCTCAGTTCACTTGTAAGTGAACCGGAATCCACGTTTTTGAAAGTGGACAAGAGATCATTTCTTTGATCTGGATCAGCGTCTGGGGGAGTCTCACACCTGCCCAAACGAAGATGATTTTCCCTGAAATTACTTGCGATCCGGATCAAACCATGTTGGTGTGAACGCACCCCTAAAAAGTGTCTTAAACTGCTGCACGTGAGGATCGAACAATGAGTCTCAAACAGGACAAAATCAAAACAGAACTGATCAAAAACTGAACTGAAATACATCTAATAAGAACACATAAACTGTTTTTATATTGCCCCACCTCCAGGAATGTAACCTCAGTGAAGCAGGGCCAGAGGACCACTACCCTCCATCCCCCTTGTGATATTCTGTTTTTATACTCCATGTATATTAAAGTTTACTGCATTGTATTTATCCATCACTAATTCAACAAAGCAAACTTTAAAATGCATCTTGTGCTGAATATTTTATTCTCTATTCGCGGTAATAAAGCTGTGGAGCATATTCACCTCGACAGCAGGCTTCTCTTTATTGCTTATTTGACCCCCTGCTGATTCCCACCCAGATCTGCCTCTGCGGCAGTAAAAAAGTGTGGTACCTCTCTCCGATGAAGCCGGCGGTGCACTGGCACTGACCGCTCACGTGGTCGCACAGGCCGCCGTTGCGACACGTGCACTCCTCGGAGCAGTTGATGCCAAACAATCCAAAAGGACAGGGCTGTGCACAGACCGGACCCTGTGGAGGGGAATCAGAACGACTGTGAGATGGGGCAGATGTTAGCTGGATGCTATGTGTTAGCTCGACGCTATGTGTTAGCTGGTGTGGCCTCTCCATATAGGGAGGGAGAGCCTTTCCCAGGCGTAGGTGTTCATCTGATCACGGTGCCCCCAGTTACCTCCCATTAGAGGTCTACCAGGTACGTTTGACTGGGAGGAGGCCATGTGGTCGGTCCACGTCTCGCTGGAGAGATTATGTCTGAATTGGTCTGCGAGATTTATAGTCCCCCCAGTAAAGCTTGAAAAAGTTACAGGCGACAGAAATGTGTGGACTTCTTTGGTCTCAATAATGCCACTTCATACAGACTAAAGGCCGATTCATACCCCATAAGAAGAAGAGAAAGTTAAAAAGGCGTCATTTTCTTTAGCCAGCTCCGTCCGGCCGAAGATTAGTTCAGCTGTGCCAACTATCCGGGCCGAAGTATGTCGATGCCGCACTGCTGAAACTTTGCCGCTGCCGCGTGCTGTGCATGCTCGTTGCAGCTCGCTAATGACTATCAGTCATATTTTAAACATGCTCATCATGTAACCTTGCTACTTTATGAGCCCCGCAACTCATCAACATGCTGACATCACAGCCAAACTTTTCGTCTTGTTCTTATGGGAGTATGCGTGGGCCTTAAGAGGGAACAAAGATGCCTGTCTTAGCGGGATGGGACATGTTAGCTGGATGCTACGTGTTAGATTTGTGTGTAGCGACTCGTACCATCCAGCCCGCAGGGCAGGAGCACTCTCCACTGACGTGGTGGCAGGTTCCTCCGTTCTGACAGGGGCAGCGGTGCTCGCACAGCGAGCCGTGTTTACCAGGCGGACACGGCTCCTCGCAGCTGAAACATTAGATTGGAAACATTTTCAAATGAGTCTTTCAACAGGAAGCAATGTGTAACAAGATGGCAGCAAGGTTAGCTCGGTCATGGAAACAGTTGCGTCTGGTGGTTCCACATCTGAGCTGATGTGGACAAAAACACGCTGACATCCACTCACAAGGCTCCGGTGTATCCGGGCGCACACAGGCACTCTCCGGTCTCGTGGTGGCAGGTTGCGCCGTTGAGGCACTGGCACTCCAGCAGGCAGTCCTTGCCGTAGAGGCCGGGGTCACAGGGGTCCTCGCAGCGCCAACCCTGGAAGCCGTCGGTACAGACGCACGCGCCCGTGATGGGGTTACACTTGGCGCCGTTACGGCACTGACAGCGACTGTTGCAGTGAGGACCCCAGAAGTCACTGTCACATCCTGGAAGAGAGGACGGGAGGCAGCGTGAGGATGGAGGACAGACGGAGGAGAGGACTCATCTGTCTCACATCAGGACTGTATAATAATACCCCCCTCCTACAGAGGGGAGGTCTAATGTCAGCCCCAAACAGCAAAATAAACACCTCAAAATGTCAGGTGATTAACGGCTTGATTTTTTTTTTTGAAAGGTCTTCCTGGTTGTTATACGCAGGCTTTAAAAGTCACACTTCTGATTTCACCCTGTTCTCATTAAGATCTCACTCTGTCCTCACTCTGATTTTACTCTGATCTCATTCCATTCTTACTTTGATTTCACTCCATCAACGCTGAAGAAGCTCTGCTTGAAGCCTGAGCTCCCCCATACCCCATAACACAATCCATACCCATTTTCCGAGTTATAATAACTATTTTTTTTTTTAAGCTGCTGCTTTCAAACACACCACTGTTTATCACATGCTGCTGTGACAAGGAAAGTTTTCAAACAAAATCAAAAAAGATCTAAAGATCTGTTCTATCTTATCTTTGTAAAGGTGTTAACTCATCTGAATGTCACGCGAAGGTAGAGATTCAGGTGAGCTTCACGAAAGGTCAGTAAACTCTGATATTTACCCACCGAGCAGCTGTTTTAACTCATTATATCAAACCATCCGTGTCTTCAGGTGCATTGAGCTGGCACTATTTATATAGCGATTTAAAAAAATACCTGGTTTATACAGAGGAATTGAAACATTCTCCAGGATGTTTAGTCTGTCAGTGGTGTCATCTTCTGACTTCAAGCAGTAAGCTTTAAGTAATCAGGATACTTGCTATCACTGCACTCTTCATAACGCTAATCAAATACAGCCAACGTTTTCACACCATCAGTCCACTGACTTCTTCAAATTAATTTGATTTCCAAGAAGCTGTGAAAGTGGAAAACGACAAGTTGAAGCCTTCCTCACAAACAAATGCAAAATAGTTTTAAAAAATAGTACAATAAGTGAGAGCGTCAGCGTTCAGTGTCATGAATCTACTCTCTGATGGGATGATGGTACATGAAAAGTCTTGGAGGTCACTGTGATAACTCGTACAGGGAAACAAAGCTCCGTTTCTTTGCTTTCTTCTAGATTTAGAAGTTTCTACCTATCATAATTGGTATGGGAATAAATGTGATGTCGCAGTGTTTATAACTGGCGTACTGAAAAAATGCTAACCAACAAATTACAGATGTTTCAATAAGGTGATCAAATGCTCCAGTTATGGCTTTTCTACTCATAAAATATCCCCAAATGTGCACTTATAAAGCTGTGAGATATATCTCAAAAATATTCCAAAATGACCATAAACTGTCTTGCTATTCCACATTGTTCCACCAGATGGTACACTGAGTCACCATCTCTCTTCAATCAACAGATGGGGGCGCCAGCAAGAACAAGAAAGTCATCCAGGAATGTCGACTCACTGCTGCCACGCAGTGGAAAAAGGAGGGAACTATTTACATTACATTTCCAACAATTTCAACATAGCTTCTTTCAATATTTCAATATTTTCTTTCAATATTGATTAGTCCTATTGATTAGGACCTTCAGATAACATCCACATAATAGAGCATCTTCCTCCCACTAACCTCAGCTGAGCTTAATGAGTGAACCTTTACTGACCCACACACAGTGCTGACAGCTCAGCTAATACTACAATACTATTGTATCTCCATTATCGACACAGGAACTTCACCAAATAAGTATTTACCTTTGATGTACAGTCACTGGAAAATAAACTCTTCTATATTTGAGTAATTCTCATTATCTGCTGTTTGAGCATTTCAGCCATTAAAAATAGGATAACGTGAGTCCGAGAATGTCTTGAAGACTTTTTCTTTCCAAAAGAACTATGGAAGCGTCTTCCTCTGTGCTCTGCTGAATAAAAACTCTCCTCCTCTCCTTCGTGCTGTACTTTGATTTACGAGTCGTCCTGAATGTGCTCTAACTGCGCTCATAACAATATGGCGTCTTTAACCTGTCCTCCCCTCCTCTGATGGAGTGTAATCAGCAGCAGTTTCCGCGGGATTTATCAGGAGGGGGTGAACGGCCGGAATAAATCAGAGCGTGCAGACATTACCATGAAAACAAATACAACAGAAGCAGCGCTTTATTGTGTATTACATCACCCAGGCAAACAGGAATCAAAGCACTATTATCTTCATGATGGATGCACATTCACACCCGGGAGACGACGCAGCCGGAGCCCGAGGCTCCTTCGGTGAAGGGTTTTAGATTTGAGGGAAGAGTGTGAACAATGGCGGTGTAAAGGGGTGGTGGTGGTGATGTTGGTGGTGGAGGGGGTTTCCATGATGCTAATCATGAATATCCAGGCTATGTCCAGGAAGTCATATATCCTGGAATCATATAGCTGATAACTAATAACTAAAAAGAACAATTGCATAGCTTCTATCATACTTTCTCATTTAACGATTCTATTCTATAAAATATGAAGGAAGTAATCGCAATGTGTCTTTGTGAAGTAACTTTAGGCACCGTTCACACGCTTCAAATGAAATCGCATCATTTTTGCATTTTCATTTCAGAAACGTTTCTCATTGAGACGAAAACTTTTGAAATGGCAGAATCACTGATAATGATGGTGCCGGCATGTTGGGCCACGAGTAGGCACTGTTGGTTGTTTTTGTAATGAAACCACACACACATGCAGGGAACAACACGCTATAAACATTAACAATAAGGAAACACAGAAATTCTAGTGGACAGACGACCAATTCAGATTGTTATTACTGTGAACAGTCAACTATAAAACTACCAGGTTCCAGGAGAACATGGACTGGGAGTCTTGACACTCTGGAGGAAAACATTTTTGTTATTGTCCATCTACTGAGCATGTGCAGAAGAACTATTTACTATAGCTGTGGTGAAAATGACCAGTAGCAGCGCTTCAGAAAAATGGCGTTTTCCCCAGTTTCCACGGAGTCAGAGCCTTTTCAAAAAGTTCAGTTTTCATTGGCTCTGAGCAGTGTTGCCGTAAAATTTTGGTGTTTTCACTTGCTCCTCTCAGCTCTTCCTGTCCTCGCTCCCATCCCTCCCCTCCATCACTCGAAAACAGCGTATTTTTTCTTTATTCCTCCTAACTGGTGAGGCAGCGTAGTCAAATCCTTTATCCTCTCACAGCCTCAATTATTCAGCAGCGAAGAGTCCACATCAAGTGACTAATGACTTTGATGAGGAGTAGCCGGCTGGCACCCGATGCAACTTTCTGCTCTGAATTAAGAGCAGCATAATACACTTTGGCAAACGTGAACTCTTCAGGGAACATTTGGAGGTTTGTGTGTGCGGTCGTCACACTTTGTCAATAATAAAATCCAGGACCTTGGGCTCTTATCTCCTCACATCAGAGGGAGAAATACACCTCCATCAGATCCTCCACCGGCCCGACCTCCTTCTGCAGGAGGCTTTTCAACTGCTGGAGAGGATCTGTGCTGTCACTCCGCGGTGCAGGAGAGGACGCATGACGTGCTCACGTCTGAGCGGTAAACCTGAGAAAACCTGCACAGCGAGGAAGAAGTGCAGCCAACTGGTATCAGGCCAAATGAAACGCTGAGGGAAGCTCCAATCAGTAAGTATGAGTACAAGGTCACAGCAGCACCTACTGGAGGCAAAATGTTGGGTTGGTGGTGACACCTAGTGGCTCAAGTTGTTACGGGACGAGTACAGAATTAAAGAAACCTAACACATTCTAAGCTATTAATTAATTATTTTCTTTGCTAATTTAATTTAATTTAAAATTGCCAAAAAAAAAAGGAAACAAGTGCTCCTCCCATGTTAGCTTTCTCACATTATCATCCCACAAATATATTGTAATATAAACCAAAAGCGCCAACTCGCGCCTGAAGGTCACATGTGTGTCGCCCTCTATTTGCTTCAATGTTTTTAAGTAGCGTACCAAAGAAAAGTAAAACAGCAAATTTCAAAGAAATTATTCGTTAAGGTGATAAAATGTTTCACTTGAGTCTTTTATTATTGCCTTACTGTGCTTTTCTAGTTATAAAATATCCCAAAATGTGCACATTTAAAGAAACTCTGTTACATTTATCACCAAATTTAATCCAAAATACCACAAACTGTCTTGTAATTCCACTTTGTTCCAGCAGATGGTACACTGAGTCACTATTGCACTTCAATGAGTCCATAACAGAATAAGCAGAAGATTTTGAAGCCAGATAGAGCGCCACGTTCACTCCCTGGTGCCAGACAATGGACACACTTGGAAACTAGATAAATTTTAACTACTGTACCTTTCAACTGAGTTAAAACGGACAATCACAACAGTGTCAATGTTGTTACTTTTAAAGATGATTAGCCTTCACAGCTATGGAGTAATACGTTGAAACTTCACCTGTTGGGGCCAGACGGCAACATTCATCACATCCTGATCACAACGGTTGCCTTTAGAAATTTCCAAAGCTACGCTCTCCATTAAAAGGAAGTCAGTTACATTTTCAATTAACTCCAGTTTACTGGAGGAAGAGCCTCATTAATCCAGACCTGACTCAGTCCTCCTGACAGCAACATGAAACATGTTCTGATGGAAGCAGCATTCGCAGAGGCCTGATGTAACTTCACTTAACAGAGCATCTTCCTCCCACTAACTGACGAAACTTCAACTAATAATTTAACTTCACCAAGTAACTTGTGACTTTTAATCTTTTTGCTGCTCTTTATAAAGGAATTCGTAACTGAAGTGAAACACTAATTGTCATTAACTTACACAGCAGTAATGATCTTTGTTCGGAGCGTTAGGAATCCAGGGAGCTTTGAGGTGGGATGCGTTTGGGGAGCATCGGGGGTCGTATCCTTTTAAAAAAACTTGTGTCTCTGCACATTGTGCCGTTTAATTGAAGGAGACCCGCTCGCACTGTTCCCCCACGTGGTTCATAAATTAAATTTAACAAGGTGATGCAACACAGTGTCGATGCTGCACATTGTTCCGTTTTGTATGTGATTAATGAGACGATAGAAAAACATGTAAAAAGCTGAGGTGCAGACTCGGGGCTTCGCTCTGATGTGAAACACAGTTTTCAGCTCATTTTCTCTGTTTACAAGTTTACACAGCCAGCAGCTACACGTCCGACTCGTCCGACACCACAAATCCAACCCTGAGCAATGTGGCCACTAGAGGTCGCAATATGATTAGTTTATCCATTTAATTAATTTACACTCTCTTTCCTCTCCACATCGCTGCTTTGATAATGACTACGACCACTGGAAGGGTGGAGTTAGAGTCATTTTCAGCTTAAAATCCTTGAGACTTTCTGACAAAAATTATTAATGTAGTTGTCCTGTTGACGTTGGTGAGGTCATTATCACCACGGCCACTGGGCGGCGACAAAACACGAACAACACTGGGTATTACTGTTCAAAATGTCTTCAAGTGAAAACAAAAAACTTCCGTAGCGTTTTGTAGGATCCGGTTACATGACAACGGTTGTCAGAGCAACTTTTTAAAAACTCTCCGACTTCACCTCTGAGGAAAACATGACTTTTCAATTTTTCTTTTTTTTTTGCTGCCATTTTTGGTGCCGTTCCAAAACACTTTGCACACCTGTGATAATCTCCGACACAGTGCAGCTTGTAGTCTGCTGCTGCCAGTGTTTGTGCCAAACTGCTCAATATGAGGAAATAAAAACCCAACCAATGAGTTTCATGGGTTTCGACTGATCCTGCTACGCCCCCTAGCGTTATGGTGGTGAACTACTTCACAGCTCATACGACCTTGACGCAGAACTTCCAGGGTGAAGGCAGTGATTAGAGGCTACGCGCTGCTCCATGTAGGGTAGTATATATCAGTCTTAAGCTTTAGATTTTAAGATCGTCCCCTGGTGGACCCAAAGAGTTTCATATATGACTCTATGAGCTCCTCTCGTCTGTTTTTTTTTTTTTTTTTAATAATGCCTGGAGAACTCAGAATCTCTTTGACGGCCGTTTCCTGGAGGAAAAGCTACAGAGAGAGATCAGTCGTGACTCAACGTCCGCCCTGACTTACATTAGCTTTGTTGAAACGTCTGGCAGACTTCAGCATTAGCAGTTATTCCCTGCTGCTTTCACTCATTCTGGAGTCCATTTTATCTTCCTCTGAGCCCTAAAGTCTCTGTTTAGTCTGGATTCAGCCCCGCTGGAGTCGATTATACAACTTTCTTTTTCTTCATTCTTTTTCCTGGAATCCTCCGTCTCAGCACTGGTCTCACCTCTCATGTGTTTTTTTTTTTTTTCCCCCTAATTCAATTTTGTGCTGACCTGCTGAGCAACCGTCATGTTAAATGCCAGATAGAGAGTCAGGCTATAATCTGTTGTGAAAATGAACAACTGACTTTCTTGTTTTTCTGTGTAGGCGAGCCGTCTGTTAAAAAAAAAAAGTTAAACATTAATAATTTAGTGTTTTTATAGAGATCGTGCGAGTAAAGTGCGTCTCTGTGGGAGAGATCAGACATTTAGATCCTTATTTATTGGATTGGATTTTTATTGAACAAAGACTTTATAACCGGAATAAATAAAAGTCACTGATTTCTCAAGTTTTCAATTCCAATAATTCTCCCTGTAAATATGAGCTGAAACAGACCCCTATGAAATATGTCATGAACTACTAAAGAGAGAATTGTGGCGTTTTCAGATGCTGTTGAACACTGAGGCCACTTTTTTGTCTCTTTGATGTTGGTTTACTCAAGCTGGCCAGATGTCTGTCGCCCTCTGGTGGTCGAAGTAACAATGACCACAGCGATGTAGGGCCCATTACAAATGTTTGTGTTTTTCAAGGGAAAACACAAAACTTTCATTATGTTCCGGTCGTCCGTGTTCTCTAATGCATGTGTGTCTTTTGATTGCAAAAACAACAAACTGCCAAAACTTCTGGCCTGGCATACTAACTACATCGTTTTCAGAGTTTCTGCTGTTGACAGACGTCATTTTCAAAATGTTGCTGTGAAAATATGAAAGTTTTCTGAAGAGAAAACGCATATTCTCCTGAGAACAAAAAAAAGTTGTCAAGGAAACGTGGAAAGCCTCACACTGGAGCCTGTTTGAACCCATTTCCTGCATCGTACGTTACCTCATGAGTCGATTCTCATGCTGTGTGCACGTGATCATCGCCAACCTTGTTTTTCATTTAAAGGCATTTTGCCAGACTTTACTTTTATTACTGCAGGAATGAAACCACAGACATGTGAACAAAGCTGGAGAAAAGTTTGCGCTCAGATGCAGAGGACTTCATTCACTTCATTATTTAGCAGAAAGCAGCAGCAACATGCTTGTGTGAGTCGGAGCTGCTTTATTAGCCCACTTTGACTTATTCAAGAGGAACCAGGCCGGTAATAGTGCTACACGTCTTATTGGCAGGTCTTTGTACATTCAGCATTATGAGGATATTCCACCCTGCCTGCAAACCACATTATTGCACTCGTATCTTTGTGGAGGAATTAATTTTCTAACAGTATTAAAATGAGAAGCAGGCGGCAATGTGAGCATTTTATTAAGTTACACCGCCGATTGTAACGTTGTATTGTGCTGCGTCGGCCTGGGAGTGCCTTTAGGTGCACACACACACACACACACACACACACACACACACACA
>OMNM01044679.1:0-18538 GCA_900302745.1 Parablennius parvicornis
ATTGTTTCAATCATAAAGTGCCCATTTATTTTTCCCAAAAATTTTCAAAATACCAACATGCACACACAGCAGCAGGCAGATATAAAGACAGTCTCATGCTTATTAACCCTCTGTCGGATACATACTCATGGTATTGGAAACAGACTCTATGTTTCTGTGCTAAGGACTACATTGCGCAATGTTTACGCAGCAACATTTACAATGAAAACACATCATTTTCACATTTACGCTTCAGGAAAGTTTCACACTCACACAGCAAGTTTTTGAAAATTACATAAGCATTTAGAGAACTGGCAGATAAGCTGAAAATTATGTATTTAGCATGTCGGGCCACTAGTGAGTGTTGTATATTTTTGTAATCATCATCATTATCAGCATCTTTATTGCAGAGCCCATAAAAAACATCCACAAATGCATAAAACTAATACATAAAACTAGGAATAAAACAGTATAAAACAGTATGAAAATATCAGAAGTAGAATATTCATAACCAAGTAAAATAACACCCTATTTTAAAATTGTAATGAAAGCATATACACGTGCACAATAAACAATACGCTATAAACATTAACAATGGGAGTACACAAACATAAGTACAGACAAATAACAAAGCTGGGTTGTTATTACGTGACTGTCAAGGTAAACATTGTTATTTTTGTCCATGTACTCGCGTATGTGCCGAAGACTTATTTACGATGGTGCATGTGCACAGATGCAGCATCTCCACCATCTACAAGGAGACAGCCTCCAAGTGTTTTCAGAAAAACCGCCATTTTCCCTCGTCTTTTTTTTTTTTTTTTTTTACCTTTGAAGCTGTACCCCAAAAGTTGTGTTTTCATGGTCATATAAACGGAAATCCAAAATGCAACAAAAGTTTTGAGTTTTCACTTGAAATCATTATCATAGAAAATTATTGTAATCCCCAGTGAAAGTATTCAGATTATGATAAATTCCAATTCATGGTAAAGTGTCAAATTGATGGCATCACGAAAATTACACGTCGAAGTGCTGCAGAGACGTCCACTCCGCTTCATCATTTCTGGCATTCTTGTTCCATATGCATGAGACTCGGTTTGTTTGGAAACAGTTGAACGTTATCTAAGAATTAATCACATTTAAATCAAATTGCATCGTCTTCAATTGGATCGCCACGACACACCATTTTGTATGAGAAAGTAAAAACTACCAACGAGTTTCTTGCCATTTCGTGACAGATCCTTCAGAAACTCGATGCTCCGAGTTTTCTGGTGGTGAATTACTTTGTGGCACTGTTAGGACCGCGGCTCGATGTGGGAAAAGTGAGTGATGCAACATAAAAACCAGATGGATTTCGGTTTAGCGCTAAGTTATTTATTTCCCTCTCTGTTGACCATTAAAGTTCAAATACAAGACTTTTACAAATATAACAAAAGATTGCAGCATAGAGGACAAAAACAACTTTATAATCAGAAAAGTGTTAAGCAGTTTAGAATAAAACACAAAAACCAAACTAGTGAAGTAAAAGAGTCTCTTGTTGAAGGCAGAGCTGAGCACTAAGGTAAGAAAAAAGGTAAATGATCAATGGCACCGTATGTTTTATTATTCAATTGCAACGATGCGTTGAAATATCACAATTTTCAGCTAAGAAACACGGTCTCTGCTCCTCCCCCTCCCCCTGAAGGCGTGAGGCTTCCAGAGGGTCAATAAAGGCCTTCGATCGTTGTCTGGTGTGTCACACAGGTCCGTGACCGCACCAATCAGCTGTCTGGTTTTCTCAAGGTGTCTCTTCAGCCAATGACGTTTGAATACGCCCACGGTAACCTGTCAAATCTTTTACACTGCTGAGAGCAGTTAGACGCAAGTGAAAGGGAGTCTGCTGAGAGCAGTGGCCGTGACGGATATATAAAACCTTGATGCAGAACTTGGGAAGTCCAAGATGGAATTGAGGCAACACATTGACGGAGAAGAATACATCAGGTTTAACAGAGAGCAGGACCAATCAGCTCTACGGCTCAACACACAACAACAGTAATGAACAACAAGCTCTGGTACTTGAGTCATTGTTATTGCATTATTATTGCAATAATGGGAATGATCTTTTACCACAATCAGATTATCATGGATTACAAACAGTGAAACTGACTCACTTGAAATTATAGGACTGTTGTTCTACAATGTTGATATGCTCCCATATATGATATCACAGTACTCCATTTTCATTTTCAGCTCATTCTCTACTCATGCTATGAAACTGTCCTGACTATGTGAGATATTGAATTGGTTATAGAAATAGAAATAAAAGCCAGTTCATCAAATCAAGGACGATAGAGTATGGTTTATGGTATTTTGCAATGATTTAGATAAAATAATTTCAATGCAAGAGGCTGAAAAGCAGAGCACATTTCAATCCCAGTGTAAATGCTGACAGCTGTGTTCTTTCAAATAACACAAACCAAGCGCTGGTTAAACACAAGGCCGCGTTCGAACGTGCCGCCCGGCTTGTTTTTGTGGAGAATCAGAAGCCCATCACTAAATCACATCTATTTCAAGGCCTATCTTGTGCTCATTTCTTAACACGGAGGGAGGAACACAAATTGCCCAGTGAAAGCCATTCCCTCAACTCACCCCTAAATGACGCCCTCAACAGTTCTGACAGTGCACTTAGTATCCATAGCAGTGCATGCATCAACAAGCAGCCCGTGAGATCATTTTCAGTACATGACAATTACTGACATGCCATTTCTCCATCCACAGGGAAGGAGCAGCTATAACAAATGAACACCTTCCCCGCCTGCCCCTTCGGATGCTCTGCAGCCAGATGCAACAACCAGATGCACACAGCTTGTCTGCTACCTTGCCGCTTCAATAACTCTCATTACCGTAATTGTTGCTTAATGTTTTCATAATCTGCTGCTTACAGGAAACTGTTTTCCTTTCTCTAATACCATCGCCACCTCCCTGTGGTCCTATTCTCACTGCTATTCTTTATAAAACTCTTCCTTTTTTTTTTTTTATCTTATTTTATTTATTTTTTATTTGCTGCCAATAATGAAATCGGAAGTGTCCCAGCTGGCTGGTTTCCTTGATGGAGGGAAAAGTCTCAAGCAGAAGTGCTCAGAGTTTGAATGAGTGGCAGAGCCATCAGAGAAAGGCCAATGGATTCCACTCCTCTGATATAATGAGTCACTCACATGCCATGTTGGCACTGGCTCCCAGCATCTGGCACTTGGGGTGGCCGCGCACATTCACAGAGTTTACTTACATTTCACCTCTGCTGCTGCACAGAATGAGTGATTGTCTACTTAGCCCCGCTCTGCAGAGCATTTCCATCCTAAATACACACACAGGCTGTATTTTCATTACCTTCTGGGGGACATTGCATTGACTTCAAACCATTCCCTGCACGCTGACCTCTGCAATAACTATTAATTGACAGAAGTCAGACCTTAACCTTAGTCTAACCTACTGAAATTCTAAATTCAGTAGGTTATGATAAGGCCATATAAAGTGAACATGCAAACAAATTTCATTTCGCACTAGTAATTTGACTTACACGCCATACCCACTAAACTCCCAAAGATCCCACTCATGGCCTGATCTACTGAAGGTTCACAGAAATTAACATAAACGCTAACTTGATATTGCACGCACACGAGCTGATTTCCTGACAGATGGCTGAAATAACATGCACAATCAATAAAACACGTCTTCATTCGTGAATATGGAGTCTCAGACATGTGTACCAGATATTGGAAAATATTGCAGTTTATGCAAAGAGATTTATTTACATCCCCCAATGTTATTTACAACGTCTGAAAACATCTATTTTGAACATGTTTGAAAATAAGGTATGAATCTGTTCAGCCTTTAGCAATGTTGCTGACATAAGTGATGTGAGAGAGATTTTCTCAGCGGGGCTCTCCACAACTTTATTATAAGATATTTTCTCTGTTGAACACCGTCTCGTGACTTTTCTTGCCCTTGTTTTTCCCACAGCTTTGACTTTGTGACAGATTATCTCTCATATTATGTATTGTTTTCCATTTCCATATTCTGATTTATTTGCTGTAACCCTTTATAACATGTTTGATGACTTCCTCCCCCAAAGCCTGTAACTCCACCACATTTTGAGTTCAGAGCTCAATCCAATATGTAAGCAATTCAAGCAATAATACATGCAAAGCCATCGTTTGTTTGAGTGAGACGTCACTCACTGTAACTTGTTTTGAATTAAGTTCAAGGGACATCGCAGTGACTTGCATTCATTTCATGAACTCCCTTTGTAACTCCACACTGTGAGCAAAACAAAAGACACACACACACACACACACACACACACGGAGGCCATGTGGGTTTTATTGTTGACATTATACACTTTGTAGATCTCTTTGTCAACCTCATCTAACTAACACAAATACACACACACACACACACACACACACACGTACACTCTTTGTGGGGCCTTCCTATTGATGCAACGCAACCTCGATCTACACAACCACGTTTCTAATCCTCTAACATTCTGCCATGACGTGAAACTTTTCACAATCTTATCCACCATGATAAAACCACATTTGTGTCCTCTAAGAGCTTGTGGCACAGTGTGGGGTCCTGAATTTCAGGCCCCACAACAAGTGTATTATGTTCCCAGTTTAAAGCACCACAAAGAGAGGAATACACGACCGGGCAGGCACGTGCACACACACACACGGAGGTTTTTGGGGGTTTTTTTTGCATTGGTGTAGTTCATACCTGAGTTGCTTATTCCAACCTCAACCCTCACATCTAATTCTGACCTGATCCTTGTTAAATAGTGTCATGAATCAACATCTTAACCATGAAATACATGCAAACCGCATTTTAAGGTTGGTCAGACCCCACAAGTTCAGTGCGTTCCCAGTTCCCAGGTGATACAAAGTCAGAGACATGGCCATACACACACACACACACACACACACACACACACGCACGAAACAAGGGTATGGTTGGAGTGACAATCTCAGCATCACCATGAAGCACTCCACAATAAATGAGGCCCAAAAAAAAAAATTGCTTTTATTTTCATATCAAGATTTGATTCCACCCTGGAGGGTTAATTAGTACAAATCATTGTTTAAACCTCTCTGCAGAGTGCTGACAATTATCCATTTAACACCTTCATAATCTGTGATTCAAATTTTGAGGTATAACAAAGAAACTGAAGTTAAGTAGATAAGCTTTGCTTTGGCGCCGGGTTCAGCGAGCTCTTCTGGGACTCAAGTTTCAAACACAAATACACATTTTCCACTTGAGCAAGACTTTCGTGAATCATCTTTATTCTGTGCTCATTACATTTTGCAAAAAGTTTTTGGAGTTGTTTTTTTTTTTTTTTTGTGTGCTGAAAAATTAGGATGGTATTTAAAATCTGTGTGTCCAAATAGGCCCCGGGGTGGCAGCTCAACAATAATTCTGAGTGACCAATCCGTCTGTGGGATCACTCATTTCTCTCTAATTATTTCACATGTGCATTCTGTCTGACCGTGACATTTAGCAGGGGCTTTTTCACCAAGTCACAAGGTGGACAGCGATGCCATTAGGTGATAAGGTTCATTTATTGTTGCGCTCTCATCAGCACATTTTCCTGCCTTCAGGCGTAAAATACAATCCACACTGATTAGCATCAGCCCCATATCAGGAGAAATGTAATAGCCCCACGCTGAAGGTGAAGCTTTCGAGGGCACATTCTTTTGCTCGACACAGTCAATTGTCACTTTTATTCACTTCTGTGTATTTATTTCTTCAAGGCAGTCAATCTGTCTGGCTTCATGTCCCGAGTTTATTTTGTATTCGCTCAACGTCATTGCAAAGTCCTGTAATTAAATCACTGCGTAACAGCATGTCCTTCATACTTTCAGTTTGTACCTTGATGTAATGTTGCTGTCAAGGTTTATTAATTGATATAAAGACAAATTAGAAGCAAGCCAAAGTGTTTCGCCGGGCAGCGTAATTGAAATGACCCACTGCCCTGTTTGCCCTTGGAATGGAAGAGCAACAAAAAAAAATAAAACAAATGTTGCAATCATCCGTGGCTGCACTGGTTTCCTGCATCTTTATGCCACTGCATTTTGTCTTTACAGTAAATTTAACAATTACAAAAAAGCCTTTTTTCCCCCTCCATTGTGCTGAGCTGGCTTCTATCCGATGTGATCCATTACAAGATGTAGCGAAACAATCTTATAATGGGGCTGATTATGTAAGTGAATCCACCTCCAGCGGGTTGTTAGTGGATGTAATGGTTAGGACAGATAATTAGTTGGGTTGGTTGTCTTTGATTTATATAGTCTTTCCTATCATTCCTTAATCAGCTGAAAGCAATGATCCATGTGTAGACAAAACCCATTTAATTACAATGCCGCGATCGTGACAGAAATGTCGAGCTCCACGAGGGGTGTTTAAAACTCACATAAGATTGTCACATTTTCTACATTGATAATCCAGATAATTGAGTTGCAATTAGACACGTCACATTGTTTAATGGATATCAAGACAACATGCGAGTGAATTATTAACTTTGAGCTGGGAATGTAGACCAAACGCTGTGATTTATAGTTATGTATCCCGGAGTCTGCTCCAGATAGCAGCGAGTAAGGCTGCGAGTATCTGCTGCTGCATGTCATGGGTGGAAAAACACGAGCGGCCTTATGTATTGAAAACTAAACATCAATTTAATTATGTCACCGTGCATTTAAGTAAACGAACCCTGGACTAGTTGACATGTTGTGGATGCGTGTTGTGAAAATTGACTGTTCACACTGCCTGACTTGATGATTGCAGGAGCAAATGTGCTCGGAGGTGAAAACACAGCTGGTTTACATTAAAAAGCTGGCATATGGACAAGTGTCATATTCTAATGTTATGCAGCGCTGAGATCGTTACACCTCCACAAACGTTTAAACAAACAAAGGAACCGCAGCCTGGGAAAGTCTGAAAAGAGCAGACGAGCAGAAGGCTGGGGGGACGGGAGTTTAGTAAGCAGGAGAAAAAAAGGGAAAGGAAAGAGACAGAAGGAGGAACTGAAGAGATTTATTGACTAAATCAATGAGTAAAATAGCTCCTTTCAACAGGTTATGACAGATGGACTCTGGCTTTCCAGACCACACCAAACATGTTTTCAACTGAGTCAAGTTCAATTTGTTTTAATATGTCTGGAAATATGAGCAATGTGTGTTGATTTGAATTGGGATTTTCAATCAAAATGGAAACATACAGAAATAAAGTTTCTATTTGAAGTGTGTGCAACCCGCAAGCAAAAACTGACTGACAAGAGAGTTAACTCCAGCCCAAGTGATGATTCAGCAACAGAAAAATAAATATCAAAGATCACAAACTGCAATATTTCAATAAGAATAACTAATGTTTCTGATTTGTCAATTCAGGGTTACACTGTCTCGGTGAGATCAGAGTCCATGATGCGTTGACCAGAATGAAAAAGTAGACGGCAGAAATGCCTCATGTGTGTGAGCTGACTACGTTACGGCCCTGGAACCAAACAGGATTAGTATCAATATAATAAAGACTGTAGAAGTTCTGTGTTCTAAGAATATCCAGGGTTATACTGCTATTATTCTGAAAGGAAACAGTAGCTAGGATTACATGGGCTATGAGTAATCTGATTAAACGTTGATCGGTTTAAAGTCTCATCATGTAAAACACTTCTATCGGATTAGAGTGGTCATGTATACGGTATATCCATATGTGGTTTACAGAGCAAGTGAAAATGCAAAACTTCCATGATGTTTTAGTTGCTTGTTTCAATGACAACGGTGCTCAAAGCCACTGAAAATGCAACATTTTGGAAATGGCAAACATGGTGGAACCTTTTGAAAATGCTCAGGGCTCCGTCTCCTTGATGACCTGCTAATGCACACGCACACCAGCGCTGTGGTGAAAAGTTTACCTGCACATGCGTGAGTAAATGACGCAATAAGAGTGTCATGACTCCCAGTCCACGTTCTCCTGGGACTTGATAGTTTTACAGTTGAGAGTCTCCGTAATAACAATCCAACTTGTCCATCTGTCTATTCGAGTGCCCGTGTTCTCCCAGCCTTAACGTTTATATATTGCTTTCTGCATGTGTGGGTGGTCTTATTACAAAAATAACCAACAGCACCCACTCGTGGCGCATAATGAAAACTACAAAATTTCAGTGTTTGCAAGGCAAACGGACATCATTTCTAAAAGGTTGCTGTGCAATTGTGAAACCTCTCTGAAATGAACATTCAAAAACAACACTTTTTCACTTGTGTAAACGGGGTCTTAGTTACCGGAAGGAGATCCTCATCGTCTGGCTATTTTCTGGTACTGTGGGCCCTAAGTTTGTCAGTAGGTTCTATATAATAAAGACATTGTTCATTTTAACTCGCCCGACTTCTTCCAGATCTGAATCCAAGGCAGCACCTCTGGGACATCATGTATCGTCACATCCGCCGCCTCCACATCACACACCAAACTGTCCAGAGAGCTGACTGATGCCCTGATCATAGAGTGGGAGGAGTCTTCCCAAGGGACCATCTGTTGTCTCATGATTAGCATCCCAAGACATTGTGAGGAATACACACAAACACATGGAGGCCGAACACAGGACGAAGACCCATTATGAGATGTCGTGAGTAATTTCTGAGAAGTTGGATCAGCTTGTGATCTGATTTTTCCACTTTCTGAATCAGGTCCACAACGAGAGCATGATTACTGGTATCCATGTTTTTTGTTCTCAGTGAATTATTCTGGGTAATTCAATAAACATTTTTAAATTGAATGCTACCTCCAACAAGATCCTGGATGTTTGATTAAGTGTTGCTTTATTGATTTTGAGTGGTGTGCATCATAATTTTTTCCGGATGAGACTGAACGAGGGGAATTTTAGACTTTCAAATGATACATAAACAGCTCCATTGGCCAAACTAAAAAATGCATCTTCACTCATGGTGGATTACATGACCCGCTTACATGAAGTTTTAAGTGAAAAAGCATCGCTTTTGTATTTTCGTTTTGAAAAATGTTCACGATTACACAAAAATCTGAAAATGATGGAAAACAAAGTGATACACTTTCAAATTATCGCACTAAAAATAAGAGAAAAATCTGTTTTCATGAGATACTCTGCAGTTATTTTACAATTAGAGGAACTGAGATCAGACGTGGCCTCCCATTTAAAATGGCTTTGACCTTTTGTTCTAAAAACATCATGAAAGTTGTGGGCGTACCACCAGGTTCCTGCCTGAAACTTCTCAAACTGGCACAATCAGAATAGAACTGTAATGGGATTATATAAAAACATATAGAGGCTGGAGTTAAATATGTATACTATGTGAAACGTTTATTTTATCTAAAACAAGTAATGGTCCCAGCTGTACATAAAATAAACATCATACATCAATTGCGTGTATACACATGCATCTACTTGTAATTTACAGGGGAAACACATGTGGGATTTTGGGCGAATGTCAGCTGGGATCGGTCCCAGACCTGCCACACTAACTCGAATAAAGCAAGTATTGAAGATGGATGGATAGATGGATGCCATTATTCAATTCCAATGCATTTATACACCATAAACAAGGTATTACTTGGCAAAACATGAGCAATACAGGAGAAAATCATAACTCCAGATATTGTCAAAAGTTTGCCAAAGTCTAAGCAGAACGAAAAAACAAACAAACATGCAGGCCTGGACCGAGTAAACACAATACTCAAATTTATAACCTTACTGAATTTGCTTATATCTTCACCTGGAAGTGATCAGGGCCACATGCTTTCATTTTACTCTTGCGGGGAGCCGGAGGAAAACATCCGTGTCACTGCGTTATTTAGAAGCGGAGACCCCGGTGGCGGCCACATTATGACGTAAACTCAAACGTGTGCATGTGCAGAGTGCAATACTCCACAGCAATCTGATAGCCTTTAAGACCAGGAAAAATTACAATACCAGATGGCCAATCCACTGTAACTCAGTGAGTTCAATCAAATAACAAGGTAAATGAATAACAATCTGTGGTGTATGCTCACTACTGGAAATATCATTAGACAAGCTAAATGCCTGAATCATGATCAGAGGAGTTGGAGGTGTAGTGATGCCGCTGGCAGGAGCAAACAATGTGCAGCCGGTAACCATGGCAAAGAAAGCCGTTGTCGCCACCATGTTAAAGCCTCTCCTGTTCCCTGCAGCAGGAAGCAGAGAGGTAACGGAAAGACCAACAGACCTTGAGTCTTCTCTCAGTCTGTCTTCTGATATTCAGAGAACAAGGGCACCTCTAACCTGAGCATGGGCAGCCTGTGAAATGAAAAAGAAAAAAAAAAGAAAAAAGGAAAACATTTCAGATGTTGGCAGACAGGAATCTTCAAAACTCAGCTTTTGGGAGATGCAAACACAAACAATGAGCAATGGTATTTTCTTGAGAAATCACTGTGTTCTGTGTTTAACAGTGAAATTCAATGTTTTTTAGATTTGGTACTTTTGATTCAGTCTTGATGCATCGAGCAGTTTTTATGGAGGAGGTATCATTAAAATGTTGCATAAATACCAATGTGGATTTAGTAATGGAAAAATCCATCCATCCATCCATTCTCTACCGCTTATCCGGGGCCGGGTCGCGGAGGCAGCTTTCTTAATTACTGAGCTGCATAAGGTAATTCATTCTCAATATTTGTTGTATTTGTTTACTAGTACTACATATAGCTATATACTAAATGGTCATTTACAGCTTAGAGTACATGTCCTGTATATATGGTGTTTTAACTGGTATAACTTAACTACATTATCCACATAGTGTCATTGATATATATAAAATAATAAACATATTAAAGCTAATGTTCAGAATCAGCCAAGACTGCTATCTTTTCGTTAATTATTGTGCATCAAAGTTAAACAGTCACAAGGAGCCATTTTTAATTTTCAAGTTCATTCCACATAATATAAGCATCATATTGTGATGTATAACAGTTTGTTTTTTTTTTAGGTCCAGTTTATACAACGATTCAAGAGGAAAAAAAAAAAAAAAAAAACATTGTGTGTTTTCTTTTCAGGAAACACATGTTTACAAGGCAATGTTTTGAAAATGATGCCCGACCTCTATGCAATGGCAGAAATATTTAAATGATGTAGTTTTCATGTTGCACCACTAGTGGGTGCTGTTGATTGTTTTTGTAGCACAACCACATGTACAAAGAACAATAGACTATAAACATTAACAATGGCGAGGGCACAGACATTCATATGGACAGATGACGAATAGGATGCCATCACGTGACTCTCAACTATCCAACTACCGATATGAACAATAAAACTAGAATATGAACACCGAGTCATGACACTCCGGAGGCTGCCATTGTTGTTATTGTCCAACTCCTCGTGCATTTGCAGAATAATAATAGAGTACGGCCGTGGTATGCATGCACAGTAGCAACGTTTCCGCCGTCAACAAGGAGACGGAGCCTTGAGCGTTTTCACAATGTTTTTTTTTCTGTGACTTCAAGCACTGACTCCCAAAACAACAAAAGTTTTGCATTTTTCACTTGAAAATATTGCTGTGTTAACAAGCCCTAATCTGATCAATTAATGTGTAAATCTAATTAAAAATGTTTTTATTATATTAAATTAATTTGTTCCTAAAAATGCTACACCCAGAACCTCATAATAACAATGAGATTTTTTTTTAAATCTGAAATTATTATGCATATAGGGTATATAATGAGGAAATTTATGATTTTAGTGACAAAAAAATTACAAATTCAGTAAAAAAAAAAAGATGACAGATCACAAATATGTACTATATTTAAAAATATATATTTTCAACTTACCAGTGTCATAAAGTATTCAAACTGGCGCTTAAGGGGTTAATTGTAAAGCCATGGTGATTATAAAAGTTGTGCCTAACCTCTGGAAACATCATCTTCATCAGTGCAAACACCCACAATGAGTCAGATATGCTTCATTATAAACTAGAGCCTGAGGTAAAAAATAAATAAATAAATAGATGTATTGATGCTAAAGAAAAAAAAAAGAAAAAAAAAAAAGCAACACCATATACACGCTGTATTCGAAGTAATTGCAAAGATAATAAGCCAGGAACAGATTTAACATCAACATGATGGTCAAAAAACAGCAGATACAAACAGCCCTGCTTATATGTGGAGGAGTATCTGCAGTCACACTCTGGCTGGCAAAGTCGATCACCCTTCCAAGTCCATGCAAACACCTTTGATTGAATATAACAAGTCCACTCCCGGAGGGAATTTCAAACTCTGCAAGTCCCAAATGAAATTACCAGGTGATGCAGGAGTTGACAAGACACGCCGCGGAAAACGCGGCTCCGCCGAAAACACTAAGCTCCGACAGTTCATCGCAGAACAATACGCCAAACCGCTCAAACTCATTACAACTAATATGGTAAGAGCATCTGCGGTCGGAATTCTTCCTCCTGTTTGAAGAGCCGCTTCCCTTGATCATTCATTTTTATCCTCCGAGTTGATGAAGGATTATTTGCTGTTGCTATTATTAGTTCACGCTTTCGGTTTCATCAGTAACTCCAAAGCTATTTCACAATAATCTCTGGGATGACATTGAGATGATATTAAACAGTGTGTTCTTCACCTGCTCCGTCTGGCAGTGTTGTAGCAATACCGGTGCTTTAGAGTGCATCTAATACCACCCTGCGCTGCACGGTTATTACAGAGATTACCTTCTCAGGCATGTGGATCATTAAAAATGTTATGTCACATATATTTAGTCACTTATACGAGGTGGAACTATTCACCTTTGATATGGTCTTCACATTCTGTAGCAGAGGAATGTGGGAAAACTGTAATGATCTTTGATCTAATGGAGGGATGCACTGATACCACTTTTTAAAAGTTCGAACCTTTAGCTACTTGCCGACATGGATGCAGATGTAGATCATAACCAGTGATGCCGTTAACGCGGTACTTTTTTATTGTCACATGACCATTTTTCCTAGTAATAAGTCACCTAAAGAGTTACTATTTCCAAACCAGTAATCTGATTAAAGTTACTTGACCAAGTGACTGTGCATTACCATTGCAGCGTCCTGCAGTACGCTGAACGGGAAGACCAGAAAAGTCCCTTTATTACTGAACAGAACCGGGCCGCTTCTTCTTTCTCCTCCAAACAGAAACACACACAGGCAGTCTCATCTGACCCGCCCCCTTCTCCACTCTCAGCCAATCACAGGCCAACCCGCTCTCACCATTCAGGTAACACAAACGAATCAGAACCAACAACACATTGTCACTAAACCTTATCATTGCAGCGTTTTTTCAATCAATCAATCAATAAAAGACTTCATTTGTCCCCGAGGGACAATTAAAAGGATGCATAGAGCAGGCAGTGCAAGTAAACAAAGAGATAAATAGAGCAACAATAGACTACAACTGTATCACCGGGTAATAAATAACAGTATTAGTAAAACTCTGATGATAAAACCGTAAAACTCTCCCTTCATTCTTATTTCTTTCTAGTAGTGCATATCCTCATGTCTTCCCGATCAGACCCCGAACGAGGAGAATCTTTCCACTTTCTAAACAAGCACAAGAAGCTCAATTGGCCAAGATAACAAATCCATCTTAAATCCTGGCGGGCTCGTGGGTAAATCATGTCTACATGTCACAGACGGCCAACATCCCAGTGTAAAGCATTGTGGGACTGTTGGGATAATAATCCCAGACAGTGCATGAAAACCTGCACATCCATGTGCTTTATTCAGCGCTCATGTAAAAATTGGGCAATCTGATTCCTCAATTGGGAAGAATTCAATCAGAACGACAAAAGAAGAATGTCAACGCAACTGCTGTGGCAGTTTAGAGTTCCGATTACACACAAAATACTTAAAAACGAACTATGTGAATTTTATCTGGATGCACTTGCAAATATAGCATGAAAACTAAGCTAAAAGTCTGTATTTATGTATTATAACCCATTGTGTATTGTTTAACCAACTGGTTTCTGTCATAAACAGCAAAGTGCAAGTAACAAGCAAGAATGTGCTAATTAACAAAGTTATTAGTGGGTAAGCTATTTGCTCCATTTAATATCACATAATAATGACCTAGGCAAAAAAGTACACGGGATGGATGGGAAAGTTGTCACATTCATTCATTGAGGATAAATACTATGCAGGACTCTCAGTTATGGCTGTAAAGACATTTTACTATTTTAATACATTATTGGTATGTTATTATGTTATTGGCTTTATTAGTCAGAATGGATTAAATTATTATTTTGGTTGTGACAGACATTACAGCAGTAACAGCTTTAATTATTGAAATACTGGTAAAAAATACATTCCTTATCTGAATTTTCTTTAAGAGGTCATATTATACACTTTCACATGTGTCTCATTGGTTCAACAAATATTGTATTCAAAGTTTTTGCTCCAAATTCAGCTTTTCCTTGATTTTCATCCATTTCAATATTGGATCATGTGAGCTACATTCAGAATCTTCTGTGTCTGTGTGAACTGGACTGGCTCCGCCCACACATGTATATCTTGGGAAGAGGAGGAAGTTCTTCCTCTCGTGGTGCCATGTGCCAGAGCAGAGCTGCCTAATTGTGGGAGGAGTCAAATGGAGGGGCTACTTTGGTTGGGATTGGCTGATCCCCCGATGACACTCTATCGGGTTTGATTTCTGATTTACTCGTTGGAGCAACACACTTTTTAAAACAATGAAACAAGCCAGGGAGATAGAGGACAGACTTTCTTCACTTCTGCAGCGTCATTCCCAGGTATGGGGATGATTATTGCATAATTTTGCATAATATGATGATATCTGAAGAGCTTTCACCTTTGTGAAAGCAAACAAATGAGTTTTACTGGTCTTGAGCACATCTGAAGCAAAGAAAACCTGTGAGATCCTTTATTAAATACATAAAAATGCCACATAAAAAGTTCAACCAAGTCTTAAGCCAAGGCCCTGAAAAGAGAAAACCTTCGTTTATGTTTTGGGTGTCAGTTTACACGACAACAGCGCTCGGAGCCACTGAAAACACACATTTTTGAAAATGCTCAGTGGTTGTGTAAATATGTGTAAATGCACCTTTTTTTAAATCCTCTGACTCCATCCCATAGTTAATGTTAATCGGGTTTTCTCAGCTCGCATGTGTGTGTGTGTGTTTGTGTGTGTGATTTCCTTACAAAAACAACCAACAGCACCCACTTGTGGCTCAACATGAAAACAACAACTTTTATGAAACAAAAACGATATGTTTTCACCATAACGCTGAGTAACTGGACTCCAGAATGTAGATTCCTGTTAAAAGTTCAAACCCCTGCACCGATGTGACGAGACCGTCTGTTGATACAACAGAGCAATTTCTATCAAACAACAGATGGAGCACAAAATCAATATGAATCAATAGAACGAAGACAGATTTATGTTTATTGGCTTTTATAAAATATCAAGTATCACTGGAGGTGACATACATTATGAAAACGCAGTGCAGTGTGTCAGTTTTTAGCATCTGTTCTTTCGGGCCTTATTAATGAACAATCTTTTTTTTTGTTTGCTTTTTAATTTGGAGAGAGGTTTCTGCCCCGTGCGTTTATCAGACTAAGAGTGATAGCGGCATGTCCCACTACAGTTTTAAAATAGCCCTTAATTAAAACCAACGCAATTCAATTAAGATGAGCTTAAGATTCATGTATGTTAATTACAAAATGAAAAGGTGAGTAAGCATTGCAAGCTGGAGAGAGAAAAGAAAAAAGCTCTTAAGTAGTTTTCTGTTATCAGCGCCCGCTGTACTTTGATTGTTCCCGCAGACATAAAATGTCATGATAACACCTACACACGCGCGAGAATAGTTAATGTGCAAATATCACAATTTCGAGAAGAGAACAAGGAACAACAAAGGATCTCCCTGTGTTATCATTAGAAAAATATTCTCTTTATGAGGTTGACATTTCACCAACATAATGGCATTTCTTCTTCTAATCATCCTATGCACCACTGGAATTACAATGAACAGTTTAACTTAAAAAAGCAATCTGTGGTTCAGGCAGACGCGTTGAAATATAATCCATTGCAGTGAGATATGCTTCCATGACACCCCTGACCTTGCCTACGTATATGCAGTGTAGTTAATCCCTTTTTTTTTTTTTTATATGAATGTCAACTAGTGGGTCCACATATGCACAACTAGATAAATGTCACTATTTGCATCCGTGAGTTACGTGTGACTTCACTTAAATAACCTGAGTTTTACACGTCGAGAGGAAACAGTAAGTCACCGTCGCAGAGCAGGTGTTGAATAAATGTAGCACGCCGTGCCGGCGGAGGTCATGGGGAAGTGGCACAACAGCGTCTCCTGCCCAACGGGAGGCGTCCCACTACAGATGGTGGCGGAGGTGATGTACGGCTGCATTTTATATCTCGTCTCAGCTCCGCGATTGTTGAAGCTTCTTTAACAAGTTTATTTTTTTAATGCAATAGTTAGTGGAAACGCTGATCTCTGTGGAAAAACAGTGAAAAGTGATCTTTATTAAAGGTGATCTCTTAATAATTAGGGCCTTCAGACAGACTGAGGATGGGTTTCCAGGTGAAAATAAACACTGTGGTTATGCTGTGCAGTGTGACACAAAGAGCACCGGAGACGCATGAATCCAGCTGACAGTTTTATTGCGGGGTTTGAACACTGATTTTCATTACTTTTAGTTGGCTGATTTTATCCGAACAAAACGAAAACAAAAGCATTCCCCCGCAGATTTACAAACAACAGGGTGAAAACGAGGGGAATACGGCGACATGCACATTCAGTTACACAATGCATGGATGTGGTTAGCGATTAATAATCACCATGTGTGAGGCAGACGCGCTCAGCTCAGATTCAACAAGCCTGAACTTCAAAAACTTCCAGCTACTTTAAATGAGCGGGCAGAAACAAAAGGGGGGAAAGTCAGATATCCGCCCAGTCAGCCGGCTGTCAAACAAACCAACCTCCACGGTCTGATGCTGAAGGTCAGGAAAAGGACTCGTACCTGATATCCATCCTCCTTTATAGGCTTCCCGTCTCCTCTCCTCCACGCTGCACTCCACTAACTCTTTAATTCCAGCGTTTTATTAACAGAAACAGCAAAGAGGGCCCATTAACCACAACATCGGAGCGGAAAGAGACAAAATTTCCAGCTTAGGAAATCGTCCTTATGCAGCTTGAAGCTTTAGATTATATTTTTTTATTCATTAAACATTATAGACGTGACAGAGGTGCACTACGAGGTTATTTTTTTAACCTGATGTTACAGAATCTCTCTGGAAACAGAATATGAAATGGTAATATTTATTAGAAGTTAGCAATATAATCTAGAGTCGTGCAAAGTAAATACAATTTTAAAATTAGGTCTTATTAATAAAGATACCATGCAAGACGGCTCTCACACATGAAACACATCGGCTCATTTTAAAAGAAATTCAAGATTATAAAGATCCCTGGTTTGGAGACCCCTTTAAATATATGTACTGATGGAGAAAACATGATCATGTTAGCTGTAATATCTTCATTTTTGTACCAAATTTACCAGGAAACATGAATTTCATATACGATTCTTGCAAGTTTGGACTTATTCCATGTTAAAAAAAAAAAAAAAAAATCAATCGGTCGGCAAGTAAGAAGTCAAAAGTTGTTGTTTTTAAAGATTATTTCATACTTGTTTTTCCTGTTTGTTTTCCGCAACATGAACCGACATAGAAACAACACCAGCCTCTTTCACCTTTTGTTATCTTAACACATTGCTTGTAACTTTCTCTCACACACACACACACACACACATACAAACACACATATGAATACACACACACACACACACACACACACTCCCGTCCACCACTTTGTTTCTTCTCGAGTCAATCACTGACAGACCGCTGGATTGAAATTCATTTCACCAGCCCAAGGCCCATCTCTCCAAATTTCTATTTTATATACCCGACCGCACACAGACCGCTCATTCAGTCTGTTTTTGCAATCAATACAAAAGTCCCACAGAAATTAATTAATAAGGTCAAATCTGGGGTTGTTTTGCGTTCAGCCTTACCTCAACAGAATTAAGTGGCTAAGGTGATTCAGAGCTCACTTCGTTCTATAGTTTCTCTTTGGAAGCACATGTCTTTATACAAAGTACGTTTTCTGTTGAAACCGGAGGGAATTGTCATTCGAGGTTCAAACTAATGTAACGCTACAATGCATCTTAATATACGATAAATCAAATCATTTAACAGGGCCAATGACTTGAAGTGAATACAGAAAACTTGTGTTAACTTTCACGTGTCCGTTCACATGTTCAACAGTGATTGGAGCTATTGAAAAAGCTACTTTTTGGAAACGGCTTCCAAGACGGGATTTTTCAAAAACGCCCGGGCTCCATTGTCGTGTAAACAGGCGAAAACAACGTTTTGTGACAGCCTTCGGGCTCAATCCCAAGCAGTAGTTGCACTGTGCATACCGGAGTAAATTGGACTTGATAGTTTTATAGTTAAGTGACAGTTAATAGTTGATAGCAATCAAAACTTCGTTGTCTGT
>OMNM01044682.1:710-13646 GCA_900302745.1 Parablennius parvicornis
AAAATATATAATATATATATTCCAGTTGAACAAAATTAGCTCGATAGCGTTATGATGACCCGGAAGTTAAACTCACTATGACGGGCCGGAAGTGGAAAGTCCGACCTTTAAGTAACGAATAAATACAACATAAAAAACTAATAAAATATATTATTAGTTAAAATGTTTCAACGGCATGTGTGTATCTGCAAATATCTGAGGAATTTTCTAAGAGTTGAACTATTTTAGTGTTATGGCAAGGATGGTAAGAAGATGAGAGTGTTTTACATGATGCCCAACAGTGTGTAGTTGGTTAGACAAAGATCTGGTAATGTGCATGACGTTTGTACCACTTGGTGCAAAAGTTTGATTTTGACAATGCTATATGCAGTTTTGGTTGCAGTGCTATATTTTGCAGGTTATAGGAGGTATTTTGCAGTTTGGGTGTGTGTTTTTGTGAATCGTGTTAAGTATTTTGATAAAACCACACTAGTTTGCAAAATTGTGTTGCAGCAATTGGAAAAAACTGTAAAGCTGCAAGAAGCGTTGGTCGGGGCCTCAGGCTCCGGCCTGTCGGGGTCGGCCCAATCATTGCCTCTGGTCATATCATGGTCTCGGGCCCATTTAAATACCATTATAATATATATTTAGAATGTTTTAACAAAATTTTTTCATGTTTTATTTCAAAAAATGCAGGGGGCTTTTTTCAAAAGCCAACTAAGCTGTAATCTAGCTAATCTGTGTGTGTGTGTGTGTTCATGTTGTGTCCCTGCATGGTTTTAGCAAAAAAGGACTTTGATTTAGAAAAATGTAGGGGGGGTGGTTGGTAGCTACAGTAGTTAGTGCTCATGCTTCACATTGACAAAGTGCTAGTTCAAACCCAGCTGAGGCATTTCTCTGTGGACTTTTTCAAAAATGTTCACAATGATTCTTTATTTGCTTCTCCCTGTTTTCTCTTCTTAGCATTTTGAAATAATACCGACCCAAAATGACTTGTAAATTTGGTGAGTGTTTGGCTTATTCCAAGATTTCAAAGTTGAAATCAAATATAACCATGAGGTTCATGAAAGCCTTAATTGTGGCTTTATTCAAACACACAGTGTTCATCCAAATTCCCCTTGGAATTAGTTCTGGCAAATAATGTCTCTGTCAAGTAAAATATGTTTTCAATTAAAACAACCTGACTTCTGTAAATATTAAAAAGACATTTTTTTTATATAAAGTTCAAAATTCCAGTGTTGTAACAGAAATATACTGATATATAATAACAATACATAAGCTGAAAAGGAATAATATGAACAATAGCATAAATGAAATATAAAATAATAGACAAAACAAGACATGATGTACAAGGAAAGAGTGTATATATTGTGATTGTTACCATATATAAAAAAACAGCCTATCTTCCAAAACTGGGGGAATGAAGATTGTTAGAATAAGCAATATAAAATCGGCCCCCATGTGGTAGTACAAGCAGCAGCAGCAGCGGCAGCAGCAGGTTCTCATCCAAATACCAGAGTTGCATTTGCTTGCACATTGCTGTGGAGTGCTTAAGTACAACCTTGGTTTAATTTTCTGAATGAAAGTACCTCGAAACTGCACTGGTTTTGTGAGAGGGCCTCTCTAACGCCCCACCATTCTCTTGTAAACACAGTTTACTCAAGCACTGCTGCTGCAAATGATTTTGCATGTACCCCTAGTTGTAATATGGGTATATATGTTTTTGTTAATATAATAGGCCAAAATCCATTACTGAAAAATGTGTAACCAGCATTAAGGCACATGCTGCTACAAAACCTGTAAAAATGAATAAACATTCATGAAATTAGTTTGAAACGTCCAGCTCACTGACTGAATGGATACCTAATGAACCCACATACCATGATAGATGATGCCTTTTAAAGTGTGTTTGAATGACAAACTGTGATAAGACACTTTTCCAGTAACAGAAGTAGAATGAGCTTTGTCTCAGGAAAAAAAAAGCTGCAGTTATTTATCTAAACATTGATTTCTTCAATTACTGAACTAGCACTTGTGGATGCAGCGACGGATTGTGTTCACAGACAGTGTTTTTCCAAAGTGTTTCTGAGCCCAGGCAGTGATTTCCACAACAGAATCCAGTTTGTTTTCCATGCAGTGCTGCCTGAGGGCCTGAATATCACAGCCAGTCAATATCGGTTTCCGGCCTTGTCCTTTGCGTACAGAAATTTGTCCTGATTCTCTGAACCTTTTAATGATGTTATGCACCGTTGACAATGCAATTCCCAAGTTTTTGGCAATTTTCCGCTGAGGAACGTTATTCTTGAATTGTTCCACTATTTTCTCACGCAGTTTCTCACAGAGTGGTGAACCTTTCCCCATCCTCTCTTCAGAGAGATTCTGCCTCTTTGAAAAACTTTTGCCACACTGTGTGAGGTTGCTGATTTGCTCAACCAAGTTGACAGGTCCAGGTGCCAAGTTAGCCCCCTGCTTCACCTTTACAGCTTCCACCTCTCTCTCCATGGCTTGTGGACATTTCATTGCACCTTTCCTCTTGATTTCCTATACAAGATCATAAAGAAACACCTTTAGTATGATTGAATAAATATAATGAATAAATTCAATGACAGAAATTGTAGAATTACAGCCACCTGATTAGCCATTTTGTCTTCAGCCTCTTCATTCACACCACTCTTCTCACAATCAGAGAGGCCCACACTGTCATCTGAGCTGTGAATGTTTTTAACCACACGTTCAGGCTTCGAAATCTGTCTGAGTAACAACTTAATAGGGGGCAAAAGGCTACACAAATTGTCAGAACAATTAGGGTCTGAGTTTAGGAATGTCTGAGGTTGTTTGACTTCATAATTGTGGATGAAAGTGGGTTTGAGTTGCAGTTCAACTTCATTTTCACTGTCTGTGTATTCTTCATATCCTGGCTCAGATTCCGACTGGTCTCCCGGCTTCCCCTGCTCTTCCACCTCCATAACTTCAATCTTGTTCTTCCTTTCCAAAACTTGGTGACCCAACTTCAAGACTCTTCTTTCAACTTCCTTATCAACCACCTGCCCTTCATTCTCACTGGCTCCCTTGCAATCTAGGTCCCAGGTGTATTCCACAGAGTCCTCGCTGCTTCCAGCCATGATTTCTGGCTCTGCAGTCTGCCTCTGCCTAACAAGGGATACAAAAACAGTGAACAAATCAGTATTTCGACATAAGTACGGTAACCATTAATTTGAGGGACATCAAACTTGTGCAAGTTATGATACCTGTCATCCAGGTTTTCAGAGACGCGGTTGAGAGAACAATTCAGTCGCGGCTCTGAAGCACTCAAACCCCCCAGCTCCATTTCCTTTCTCTTCACTGAGTTGGCACAGTTTAAAATTAACTTTTGAATCTAATGCTTATGTTATTGCTCAGGCTTGGTCCTTAATTTCAAACTTGTTCCATTTAACCCATATATATTCCAAGATATTTAAATTAAGTTTACAGGAACTGTAAACAACATATTTGATTGAATCCAAGTTAGCTGATCTAGCATACCGTTAGCAACATGCTAACAGCTCACCCGTCTCATTTCAGACTGGCACGGCTCCAGACGTGGACTGAATTGATGGATACATCGTGACAAAGCATGGCTGCCTACTCGACTACTGAATCTGAATATAAAATGCCCCTTTCCCCAATTTAATGAAATTAGGACGTCGTTGCTCCACTGAAACGGAAGTTGAACTCGTTAGGGTGACGGACCGGAAGTGGAAGTCCCACAAGTAGTCAGACCTCTGTGGCTGGAAAATTTAAAATTGTTTAAAAATATGTGATTTAAAATTACATAATTTTCATTGATTTCATCTGAAGGGGACACAATGGAAATGCGAGGTCTTCTTCTTCAGTTTACTGACATGTTGCAACCCAACAACGTGACCGGCGGCATGGGAGTAAATTATCCACCCTCCACCTAAAAGCAACTTACCACTTGTTTACCTATTTATATCAGCAAAGCTATCAGCTCCTTCTCAAAAATCTTGAACAGGGGTTTCTTGTACGTACTACATTTTTCATTCTATACACAGTAAACCAGTGTGAAGCTGATTCTAATCGATATTATTAATAGAAAAAAATCAAATTCGAATAATAGAATAAAATACGTCTAATAGAATATTAAGAATGATCCTATTAAGTAATATTAATGCTATTATTTCTATTAAGAATTTCCCTCAAATTACAAAGTTCATCAAAATACAAAATAAATGCTTTGGAGGAAAATTATCCAAGTGTTGCTCCATACTTAATAGAACACACACAAATAAAAAGAATAGAAAGGTAAAATATGAAGACTGGATGAAAATTAAACATTAATATGTACAATGCGTAACAGTGACTAATATAAGCAAAGAAAGAATGGAATCGACTGAAAAACTCAAACATGTATTGATAGAACGCTTGTAACCTGAGAGTCTATTGACTAGTGCTTGTTTTGGCTACTTTTATCAATGTTCCGTTTTTTTTGTTTGTTTTTTTTACACTTACTACTCCTCTTTCCACAGCTGGCATTTGTTTCCAGATTTGGTAAATATTTGATTCCAATGAACTCTTTTTTTCAACATTTAATACATTAGCTTTGTAGCATTTGCTTCTGTTCATATCATTTCACACATTTTCCAAAACATACAGTTGTATATAAAACAATGGAAAATTTGAACATTTGTATTAAATGTGATGTATGTTTATAGAGGACATACACTACTCACAAAAAGTCATGGCTATTTGGCTTTTGGGTAAAATTTATGAAAAATGTAAAAAGGTCATGCTCGTTTAATTAAAGGAGGGCACTTCAAAAGAAACCAACAAGTGGTGGCTAGACCACAATAATAACACATGTCTCAATATATTATCATGTGCCCTTGAGTATCAATTACATCTTGACAGTGACGTCTCATGATGTTCAACTTTAGACTTTATTGTCGGCTAAGGAATGGCATCCCACACAGAGTTACGAGCCTCTACACAGCCACCCAGTTAATACCACAGTTTTTCTCAGGGATTCAGGTCTGGAAAAACTGCGGGACTATCCATTTGAGGTGCCCATTTACAGCAGTATTTCCTGAATGATGCCACCTTGAGGAACTAGAGCTTTGTAATCCATTAAAATGAAATTAAGCCTGTTGTTCATGCAGGGCCACAATGACTGGATTAACAAAGTTATACAGGTGGTATGGGCTTGTCACTGTACCATTCAGAGAGCAGATGTAGGTCAATTCTATATTGCTCTACACCTGCCCTCACTGTAACACCTCCACCATCAAATAATAAAATTTAAAAAGGTGAAAACACTTGACGATGCATTTCTGCTCGACATGAACGGACTTTCATCAGAAAATAGTACAGAGTCCCTCGTCCGATATAAATGCTCCTCAGCTTATGAAAGATGAAGACGCTGGTGCCTGTCGGAGGTAGTCAGGTGGTTGATGCCTCTCACCTCGCTTAAATGTGCATGGAGTTGAGTGGCATTGATCAACCGGTTCAACAGGGACTGTTCACAATGAAGCAGTCATCAGTGTGGGGTGTGGCCAAAGGACGTCCACTTCTATGACGTTCTGTGAACTTTTTGTGAGTAGTATGTGAAAAGGCTGTTTATTTGTCGAGTAGAAAGTTGCTTCTCGACAGTGTTTTGTGTCCATGTGATCAGAGCTGGACTCCTCTCTGTTTGAACAGCTCTTCAAGTTTCTCCTCCAGAACGGAATTTGTTCCTTTTAGGCCTTTCACCACCTGAGAGGCCCAGACAAAATACTCCTGCACTCGCTCAGCTGTCCAACCTGAAAAACACACATGAAACTATTAGAAAATATATCTTATATTATTCATATTTCACAAGCAGATGTTAATTGTGAACTATTACAACATCACATTCAAGAACACAGGAAGGTAAAATGGACAAGCACTTGTTTTGCCATTTAAGTTTTGCCCTTAAGATGCATTGTAATAAATAGTTATATAGAATGACCCAGCTTTAGTAGAAGAGCAGTGATGGTACTGACCAGCTGGTGTGCTGCGGTTCAAGTCCCTCAGGTTGTAAAGCTTATCAGCCAGTTTGACCAGTTTGGCTTGGTGGCTGCAGTGAGGTGCATGTTCCACCTGCAGGCGCTTCCTCTCTTGCTTTGGCAAACATTTGTCGTCCGTTACTTCCTGAACTATGCGGGCAACGACTGGCCCAAATTTGGCTTCAAGCTCTGCATGAGTGGTGTCCGTGTCCTCCACTGTGTCATGGAGCAAGGCAGCCTGCAGAAGAAGGGCACACAGAGACAACAAACAGGTTGAGTGACACCAGAAGACGCATTCATGACAGCAACTCGCTGATAACATACTTGCAAAACCTCAATGTCAGTGATTCCTCCCTCATGGCTGAGGATTCTTGCTACTCCTGAAAAAGAACCACACAGAGTTGTATCAGAGAGAGCAAAGTCCGAAAAGATAAGACTGTGTTAAGCTTCGGAAGAAGTCATTAACACCAAGAGGAGAGCTTTATTTGGGTTTTCTGTGTGTGTGTTTTGTGTCATTATACTATTTTATGATCACATAATTTCTTCTGGTGAGCCATAAAAGACTTTTCTATCTGTGTTATGGTATAATTGAGATGTTTATGTGCAGGGTGCACAATGCATTGCAAATGTACACAAAGCGTGAATTCATTTACATATTTTCAAGTATGAATGAAAAAATTATGTGATTACCTCATTTTAAATAATTAAGAAAGAGAGATCACCGTTTGAAAGAACAAATCTCAAGGCAAAGAGACTTAGATGTTTGTATCAATGGCGTTTCCACCCGATATGTTGCAACCTTGATTTTTTGTATTATTGCAATTCATATTTCTGTTTCTAATATCTAGACAGTCATATGTATTTAGAAATACTTTGGTTGTGTTTCTGTGGTTCTTTAAGGTTTGTTACTGTTAAGTTAACACGGAGGCTCAAGTCACTGTAGTATCCATGTTAAGAATCTCTCCTTTTGTTCCAATCTCGAAATACAAGAGAATCAACGTTTCATTTAGAGAACAACCATATTACTTAAACAAATGTCTAGATTTCTGTCTCATAGATGGAAACATAAGTTAGACATCAGCAGTGATCTTACATACAGTAAGTTGACAGATGTATGAGTAACATTTGATCGCATCATTATAAGGTGAAAAAGATCGTCCCCTACCGATGGGGTGATTGATATACGGCGTTCCCTCTGGGTCTTTTCGTCGCTGGTTTCGATGTTTTTCCGCAGCGAAATTGGCTGTTTCTAACAGAAAGACGGCGTCAGACGTCATTTTTTCAGACAGGTATCTTCTTACTGGTGCACATCGGTCCGTCTCACCAGTAGTCCGGGCGGAAACCGCTTGCTACAGTAATGTTTCCGCTTATGTAGCTACGGAAGGAGGTAGATGCTAACCACATACACACGTCTATTTCACTCTGATTTATCAAGTATGTTTTTCCCAAATCCTGTTCAATATTGAGTGCGTCTTTTGGATATTATCTCACTCCCGTGTACGTTGTCGACGTTCATTTTGGTAACTAATCTGACATGACAGATGTGATTTAGCGTCAAAGCTAACCGAGCTCGTAGATTAACAAGTGCAGGGATTTTTTGTCTCTTCTGTGTGTTTCTGTTGTCTGTGGCTTTAATAAAATATGTATCTGTATTTGTTGTGAATAACCGGTTGCTCTCCTGTGCTGGTTCCGTTCCAGCATGGCTTACAGCGCCCGGAGGGACTCCCCGGAGCTCCCCGACTTCTCCCTGCTGAAGAGGCTCGTTAGAGATCAGCTCATCTACCAACTGGAACAGGTGGGAACAAACGTCAGTGATGTGATTCTGATCAGTGAGGCTCGACTGGGTGACACACAACACACTAACACGACTGTCATGTGACTTATACATATATATCAGTGTTCAATATTTGAATGTAATTGTAGACTTCACCTGTTCTATTAACAGGAAAATCTGGATTTTGTTTACACTAAAATAAATCAAATAGACTCTGTATCACTAATCTAATACATTATTCATCTCTTTGGGGAAATTCTTTTTTCCACCCCACACTCATAATTTTTCTTGGATGAGGTGGACAGCCACTTTAAGGAACCCCAATGGGGCCACAGTGGTGACCTGTCCACTGTGGGATTATAAAATGATCACAAAGTCATGCAAGCGTGTCAGAACACATCTGACTGATATACTGTACAGCCGGTGATAAATACATCAGTATCATTTTGTCTCTTTCACCGGATGAGTAAGGGGTCATTTATAGATCTGTGAACAAGAAACCAGTTGTTGCACAATTCATCATTTCAGTAGAACAAAGTGACTGATAAAAGAGAATTTGGTTCCAAAAAAAGGCACAATTTGTCTCTTACAGAGGTACTTTGTTGAAAAGGCTATTTCTAAGCTAAAACAATATTTCAGGTGTCTTTATATAAAATGTTTACATTCAGGTGTATTTTGTGCGGGTTTTTTTTGTCACTGTTCTCCATCTTCACTCATCCTTCCTCTCTCCCATTACACAGCTTCCTGGGAAGAAAGACCTCTTCATTGAGGCAGACCTAATGAGCCCACTCGATCGTATTGCTAACGTGTCAACTCTAAAGGTGAACCGTCTGACCATCTTAACTCGTCCTGTCCTCAGAAGTTCAATGCAAATATATTAAAAAAGCCTTTCATGTTCTCTTTTGCAGCAACATGAAGTTGACAAACTTTACAAAGTGGAGCACAAACCCATCGTCAGCACTTCAGATCAGTGCGTTCTGTGCATTGATAATAATACATCACTTTACATATGAGCACGTTTCGTGTGTTTGTTTGACAATGTGTCTCTTCTCTTTTTATAGGCTCTGCTTTCTGATTCGGCCGAGAATACAGACAGTAAAGTGGATATGTGGCAAGTCCAAAAACTACTCTTGCATTAACTTATTGAGAAGAATTAAACCTGGATCTCTTGCAGTGATAAAACACAGTCAAAGATCAAATTGGGTGACAAATAAACATCTGGTATTAAAACAAATAAAAGAGAAATACATTTTTATAGGGATCAAAACTTTGTGTTATCAGTAGAATTTTAAGCGCATCAGTAAATTGGGGCATTTAAAATGAAAGAATCTTTGATTCTTTACTGATTCTAATGTAAAACAACTGCATACACAAAGAAGCGATAAAAACTGTACTGATATATGTTTCATATCAGTGCCTCTAACAACGATGATATGTCACTTAAAATAATCCTTCACATTTTAATGTTTGAACATTAAAATGTAAACATAATTTGTTCACAATAAAAATCATTGTCACCGTGAACACAATTTGTGACAAAGGTTTTCATGAAACAGTAACATGTGTTATTTTCTTTATTTTATTTGTTGTATTTCCAATAAAATATTAGTGCGTGAGATCAAATCATTGTACACTAGTTTGTTCATGACATTTTTCACATGGTTTTCATCTTGTCATTGGGGAAAATAAGCCATGTGTCAATCAGTTTGTTTTGATCTTGTATAGAAAGGCTCCAGATGACTTGATGGATTTTTCAATATGCATAAGTGAATCAGAGTTTTTATCGTTTCCAAGAAATCGTATTTAGATTTTAACATTTCCCCTCTGAAACAGTGAAATGATTGAAGAACCAGTGTAACAGGTCCATCTGCCTCATCCCAAACAGAATTTTCTGCACCTTGTGTAGATAGAAACTTTTTAAATAGCACTACATTTTGAAGATGTTAGGTATTTTTCTGTGACTCTTCAAAACCGGTTGCATGACTCGTTGTATTCTTATGCTAATGTTACTAGTTTATTAAATATTTTCTTTAATTCCTAGCCCAACGTGTCTTTCCTGTTTCTCTCAATGATGTTGATTTCATGTTGTTTTTCCTGCTTGTTCCAGATGTTGTCAATGCCGACAAGGCTGTAGGGAAGTTTAGAAGATACAAGATAATTTTTACCCCTCAAAAGGTATTTCCCGCTCTGTTTGTATTGACACCCTGCTCAATTCTCATTATTTACCCCGCTGAGCATCTCTATCTGTGCCCTTCAGTTCTACGCATGTGAGGCTGTATTGGAGGAGCAGGGAATCTTTGGGGGTGAGTTTCACCACTTTCCGCAAGTTTGCTTTAACACCAGCAATCAGTGAAGGTAAAAGTAAACATTAAAAGGTGGCTTTGGTTTTTCTCACAGATGTGACCACAGATGAATGGGCTTTCTACCTCCTTCCACTTGACGATGACATCGTCAGTATGGAGCTGCCAGAGTTCTTTCGAGACAACTTTCTGGTAAACATGCTCTAAAACTTAAAGTAATTGGCTACAATTGCCAAAAAAGAACAAAAGCCATGTAAGAGAGTATTTGTACTCAGTTTACATCCCTAGATTTTTGAGGGATCTGTACTTTATTTTTTTAAGTCTCACTCCTTACATTTGTACTTGCACTGAAATTAAGAGAGATCATTACAAGACCTAACGCATACAAGGTTGCACACACATTTGCATTTCACAACTTGCAGTTTTTTCAGAAAGCCACCACAATCATTTGTTCCCAGAATGATGAGGTCATGTACTGATAAACAGATGTTGCGATTACACAGGCAGGAGACCAGCGCTGGGTGAGCACAGCTGGCAGCGCTCTGCACCTCCTTCACTCCCTCTACGGCCCGTTTACAAAGGTCTATGGGATCGGACGCTGTTCTAAGGCAAGTGCTGAGTTCTGCGGTCTCTGTTGTCAAAGTTTAAGAGTTTCTTGAGGGAAAAAAAAAAAAAAAAACTGGTTCAGGAGCTAATGACAGTGAGAAGAAGTGCCAATTTAACAGCTGAGATAAACTGCAATCATACAGATAGCAGCATATGGTTCTTAAAAAGTTTGGTTTCGGCTGCTTTTGATGGACAAAGTGACAAACACAAACTCATTCTGATTGAAAACAGATGGCGTACGAGTCATGGAGGGAGCTTTTGGAGGACAGTGAACAAAAACCTCGCCAAGCTGAGATAGGAAATGTTTTTCTTATCGACAGAGGTGAGAAGCCCCTTGTTCTCGTCTCGGTGGGTTACACACCGAGCTGTCCTCGTTTCTTGTACTGATGTTCTTGTTGTCTTTGCAGATGTTGACTTTGTCACTCCTCTATGCTCGCAAGTTGTCTACGAAGGACTCGTGGATGATATATTTCGAATTAAATGTGGTGGGTGTCACTTGAAGTTTGCCGTCTTTCTCCGTGACGCACCCCCACATCTTCAACATTTCTCAGATTAAGAAATGATGTCGAGGACATCCAAGAAATGATTTAGCAATCTGAAAACATTCAAGAGGTAGACTGAAAAACAACAACTAGTTTCCAAAGGAATACATCTGACACCTGGATGAATGAATTTTACATCATTAAAAAAAAAAACAACCAAAAAAAAAAACGATTGTCCAAACAGGCTTTATTTTGACAGTGTCTGAAAAAACTATTGTATATTGTGGTCACAGTTGCTAGTGACTTCTTCAATAAGTATGAGAGTTACTTTGCTAGTTACTGCGAATTGAAAATAATATTTGTATTTGGAAACAAAAGCAAAAATGACAGTTGTTGAAGCAATAAATAAAACGCCTTCAAAGATACGGAGCAATACACGCCAGATTACTTTTTGTAACTCAGGATAATCAGAGTTTCAAAACAATGTTGTTTATTCTGAGCACATTCTCATGTGCAATGTGATTCCTGCACTTCGTCCATGCATTGTAGGATATTTTTAAGAAAACCAGTGTTAGCTCTACTTCAATTATCGATCAATTATACACAGTATTATCACAACTCAAAACACGTTCCTGTTGTGGCTTGTTGTGTGGCGACGTGTCGTCTCATCACAGCGTCTCTTCTGCAGGATGTGTGGAGTTCACCCCCGACGTCACCACCTCAAACAAAAGTGTGAAAGTCATGCTGAACTCGCAGGATAAGGTGGGACGGACCTCAAAACCGAGCCGACCGCTGCCTGTCTCCAGACGTCTGTGTGAACTATTCTGTGTCTCGTAGGTCTTCAATGAGATCAGGAACGAACATTTCTCCAACGTCTTCGGCTTCCTCAGCCAGAAGGCCAAGACTCTTCAGACTGCGTATGATGTGAGTTTAAGTCTGTGACCGTCTCTATAACCGAAGTTACATTCATCCTTGAATGGTCAACTCTCTTCCTCTCATACTTGTTAATAAATTTGTAATTTCTAAATACATGTGTATGTGTGCATATGTTCTTTTACATGATGAAAATAACATTTTAAGGAATTATATGTCATGTTCCGTTGTGAACTATTGTTACACAATAAGTTATCCTGTTGTGGGAAAATGAAAAGATTACCCTTCTTGAAACTTTCAAACGTTCTGGTCTTTTCACTCTATTGTTTCTGCAGAAGCGCCGGGGGATGGACATACAGCAGATGAAGACGTTTGTGTCGGAGGAGCTGAAAGGGTTAAAGCAGGAACATCGCCTTCTCAGCCTACGTGAGTCTTCCTGACCCAAACTGTAAATCAGACCTCCGAAGCGAGATGGCTAAACCGCTGCTTTTGGCTTCCAGACATCGGTGCCAGTGAATCTATAATGAAGAAGAAAACGAAGCAGGACTTTCAGGAGCTGTTGAAGACGGAGCACTGTAAGAAATCTACAATCTGTCCATCGGGTTCTACTTTCAGATTATATATCAGAAACAGAATAGTCTTTATTGTCATTGTTTAAAAAAAGAAATAAATAAATGATGAGTGCAGGGTGTGCATGTGTCACATTATAAATGTATTGAAAATTAAAAAGTGAAGCAAACAAGACATAAAAACACACTCATGAAACTTACAACAGTCAGTTATGTTTTGTTGATGTACTAAAAAAAAGTGTAGTATTCTTACATTGGTAACTTTGCAAAATGTTTTTTTTGGGGTCCCGGTAAATGAAAAATGTTCTAACTTTAATTTATATTGTTGACATT
>OMNM01044685.1:0-13542 GCA_900302745.1 Parablennius parvicornis
TTTCTTACTCCCGTATCACTGGATTAAGCGTTTTAGTAATGATTAAAAGTGGGCCACACACTGAGTGTGTTCACATTAGGGTAATTATTACAGTAACCTCCATGTGGCGTGTATGTGTGTGTTTGTGTATGTGTGTGTGTGTGTGTCTGTATAACAGAGGCGTTATTCCCTGGAGTCTGCGAGCTAATCAAGAAATTAACTCAATGTGCAGCAGTGTGACATTTTTTTCTCTACTACCACCGACATGCCTTGTTGCGTTAGTATTATTTTTGTTATTTTCCTTATTTTTCCTACATCTGCAATCACGCTGCAGAGGCTTCCTTTTGTTTTGCAATGAACTTCCCCAAATTCATTTGGCTCCGGTGTGCAAAGGTAATAAAATTTTATGGGAGTCTGAGGTCCAACATAGACAAAAGAAGTGCTTAGACACCCCACTTTGATTTGATCTAATTATAGTTGTACATCACACAAAAGCAATTTACAAGCAGTTGGTGTTGTAGCAAAATAAGGTGCAATGTTCTGTGTTGTTCATTTGTCCAAGTGAGATGGAAGAGTACACATCCAGGTAAAGCTTTTCTTCTCAGCTCCATTTATATTGCATGGATATCGTGATGAATGTTCATTTGAGATTTCAGAAGGGCGTGTACTCAGGATCCACTGTACTGAAGGAGGATAAAAGGCTACTTACGATCATTACACAAAACGACTGTCTGGATTTTTTTCGCTCCTTCTTTTTTTTGGCACAGAGTCTTATTGTTGTGTTTTTCTCGCCTCTATAGATGATTTATCTGTGGAAAAGACGACGGGAAGCTGGTTGAAAGCCAAAAGTGGAAGGAAGAAGCGGTGTCCCTACACAAAGCACCAGACGCTGGAGCTGGAGAAGGAGTTCTTGTTCAACATGTATCTGTCTCGGGAGCGCCGCCTGGAGATCAGTCGGAGTATCAACCTGACCGACAGACAGGTCAAGATCTGGTTCCAAAACAGACGCATGAAGCTCAAGAAGCTCAGCAGGGAGAGCCGAGAAAGGGAGCACAGTGCGATTTACAACTATTCCTGACAAGATTTTTTTTTTAAAAAACATAATATATACAGACCTTCACACATCTACACACAGACACCCACATCCACGCACAAACAAAACAGGCCCAGATCACCGCATGCATGTGTGAATCTGTTCTGTAAAATGAAAATCGTTCAAACACACATGCACACACATGCACACACACTCAGCTTGCCTTCCTATTTCAACTATTAAAAACGCTACCACTTGCAGATAAGACTTGAGCTCCAGGTGAAGACTTGCAGCAGCGGTGGGACGGTGGGGTGCTATTATCTCATAATGATAATTATATTACAACATGATCCAGAGGAAAGGAGGAGGCAATCTCAAGCTGTCTATAAATAATAGTGGCATGGAAGCAGTTTCACTTTGCTGGGCTATAATGAATCTTTGCCACTTGTGCAGCTTCTTGGTTGCTGTCTGCTGCTGTGTGGCGTTTACGCGCAGTGCATTGTGCACCAAGCCAGTCTCGTGCACGCACGAGATGAAATTAAGCTATGCCATAGCAAACGATTCCAAAACAATAAAAGGAAGGGGAATGGAAAGGTATTACCAACTTTGTCCTTCCCTTGGCATAGTGGTGAAAATGAGAGGGAGGGAGAGACACTGCGGATGAGAAAAGGGGATCATGGCAGTTTTAATAGAAGTGAGAGACCATAACGTTGATTTAAATATTATCCAGGTGACCACAGTAAGTCAAGGTCATAAAATTCTAATGTCAGGTTCGCCCTGGAAAGCGTTGGGGGTGGATTTTATGATCTGCAAATATAATGTGCTGCAGCAGTAAAGATGCGTTTAAAGGTGTGTGTGTGTGTGGAGGAGGGCTAATCCACACAGCAGAGACTGCAATGTGCAGGATCCAGCCGAGGCGCTGAGCTGGAAGGAACAGCCGCCTCAACCCCGGATAATGGAGCTTCTTGGGAGCAGGAGATAATGAGAAAGATGGTGGATAAAGGGACAGCGACCGCGTCGGCAGCAGGAACAATAATAACAGGCGTCACAGTAAACACGTGGATAACAAACGCACCTGGAAGGCGTCTGCGGGGAGCAAGTGAAGGTAGGACCCAATTCTACGTAATATTCTGGTTTCCTGTTGTGGGAAAGTGTGCCACATCTGTCAGGGGGACTTGCCTTGACAGCTCAGATGGCACGCATGGCGCACGCCTGCTCCTGTCGATACTTCCTTTGGAAGTTGCTTGGTATCAATCAGCCTGCTGCTGATCACTGTCCTCTTTGTCGCGTCGATATTATTGTCTGCTGCTGCTTTTTTTTTTTTTGCATTGTTTCTGGATTCTGACTGTGATTAATGATTTTTGTTTGTATGACTGTTTAACACATGATATGGTGTGCGCTCATGCACAATGCTATTTATGGATTAAGATTTGATGAGTGCACAAATCAAGACATGCGGACTGCCTATGAGAAATTATGAGAAGTAGCCTGATAGCAGCCTAGCTCTGTCTCTCTGGTGCGTCTTGTGTCGGTACTCGCCTTTTTTCTTTGTGCTGGAAAGTGTTAATCCTTTTGCATGCATTGTCCTTTCCATGGAGTTTAACCCCTTTTGCGCGAAGCTGAAGCGTGGTTTAGGTAGTTTCATGTTGTTGGGGTTGGCTTCCTGGCTCGGCAACAAGAAACTGCCTTGATTACGTCAGTTCGTCTTCATCAAGGGCACAATTTCCGCTGAATTACCCCCTATAGCCACCCAGGTCCCCGCAAATGGCATTGTAAATGAACTGAGCTGCAATACCTTGGACAGAGACGTTTTCTTTCTTTGCTGTTATTTTGTGGTGGGCTGTAAAACCTCCCGAGGCTCTCAGGAGGAGAATAGGTTGTAAACAACATGGGGTAAAGTTTTAGACGCTGTATTGCATCTGTCATCGCTGACTGTCGGTGGAGGTTTCTGCTTCGAGTTGTTTTATGATCATTGAGTTGGATTTTGAGCTGTACAGATGGATATATTTCTGGATAAATTTCACTGGTGTGGATTCATTGAATTATCTTGCAAATGTGGATCTAAACCAGGGAGCTGATGCGTATTGACATATGGTGATCTTATATGAGAAATCCTGAATCTTCTGTCAGCTAGTGACTGCTTTAAGGCTTTTAATCTTGGATATTGCTGAGTTATACTTTTCAATTTGTTTGGCTGTTAGAATATCAAGAGGAGACGCCTTTTCTTTTAAAGATGCCTGTATCTATTTTTTTTTTTAATGTTGGGTTTGTGGTTATTTTCATAAACATAAGAGCCGAATGGGAACAATGACAATGACAGCATTTTCTTTTTGGTAGCTATATTTGTCACAATGAGAACTGTTTGACGTTTTTATGTAAACGCTCTGTTTCGGTGTATAAAAAGACAGTTTGTGTATTTTATCGTTTATTCGGTAAAACGCGTGGGTTTTTCCTCTGCGTTGTATTTTCTACAACAAAACTTCATAACAAGAGAAGTGTTTGTTTTCCCCCGTTTCCGCACAATAGAAAAATCTAGAGAAACGTCAATCTTATTTGGAAGTGACTTTCAGCTCTTACACCAATAATTTAATGTTCTTAAGTACTTTAAACTTCTAGTGTGTGTGAGGAAATGTATTTATATTGGAGACTATCATTACTTTCCAGCATATAATTGACCGTCTCATATGGCCTGAGGCCATAACTTTATTTGTGTCTTCCCTTAAACAGTAAACAATGTCGTTACTTGTATTAGTGAGAATAAAATAAATGTGATTACGGAATCAGAAGTCTTGAAGTCTTTTTTTTTTTTAACTTAAAAATAATACATTGATCAGTTGTGTTTGTAGCACAGTCAGCATCTTTTCTCTTATATCAGGGAGTCAGTCGCACTGTTTGCACTGGTCTCCATCTCCCCTTGTTTTCTCAGCCCCCTCCTTTAGGCGGCAGGACCGCTGGAAGAGACAGTCTGGAATCCAAAGTCACTTTCATTCAGCTCAGTGAATGAGTGTCTCCCCTGGAATGCATCACGCACAAAGACTTTACAGCGGTGGAAACGGCCCCGAGAGCTGCACAGATTCACCCTAAAACCATATACACATAAAGTCATTTATTTCACTTTGTAGTGCGACGCACAGGAACTGAAGCCTTTTAGTCAGCTACTTCTTTGGGACAGCTCAGGATGTGTTACTGCCACTGGCATGATCAGACATGAAGCAAATATGCTATCTGCCGTTTTTTTCTCCCGTCCGTGTCCACGAACATGACAGATTTTCTAATCAGAGAGAGGAATAGGTTGCGCCTCGGACTTGATTTGTGGCAATATTTGAAAGCTGTGAGATTAAACTCAGAAGACGAAGAACAATAACTTTTTCTTTTTCTTTTTCTTTTTTTTTTTTTTTGCTCTCTGGAAGATTCTTCTTTTTCTTCTTTATTTTTTTCCACCTCTAAAGCAAAATAACACCAAATTTAAGATTAATATTTAGGGTCGATACCTATCTTCGTGAGAAAATAGTTAAAATCGAGAGGAGTCATCCCGCCGCAGGCTTTTCTTTTAAATCTAGAAGATAGTAGTTTCGCACAGACATTTGTTCGCTTTTTAAATCTTGACTTTGCAGTTGCAGATCTCGTGGGTGAGAAGGGGCCTGGAGATATCGATCAGCACTCATTTTTCTAGATTTATGCTGTTGAAAACAAGGCTTTCTTAGAAAAAATTGTAATTATTCTGATACAGGTTGGATTTTAAGTCGAAAATAATTTATTGTGGGATTATTAACGCCCAAAATTTATAGTTTGTGGTGGCGACATTAAATCTGAATTTATCTGTCTAATAATCTAGAGTTTGATGAATTTTGGCCTCTCAGATGATCAGATTTCTTTAATGTTGTGCTTTTTCCTCACCATGTTATGATCAACTTGTGATATAAATATTTCATATTCTCACTTTGAGCAGAGATTATATGATCCATTGTCTTAGTCTCTCAAAACCTACTTTCGTGGGCGTGTTTAATCTGATATTTCAAGCACACATTTGTGTTTCTGGGTTGTTGTGACCATTTTAAAGAGACGATAATTACCTTTGATTGTCGCTATTACAAACACAGGCAGCTGAAACAAAGTAGCTTCAGGCCTGTCATTCAAAACGAATCTGCAAATGTGACCGCAAACGTAAAATAAAGTCATGTTGCAGTGTGTCTTAAATCCTGTTTTTAAATTCATCTTCTCAACTACAGTTCAGACTGTGACGATGGCAGTAAATACAGAGTCCCGACTCACGTTTTTTCTTTCTTTCATGCTTCAACAGGATATAATTTGAGCTTGATTGCCTGTCGAGCTCTTTCCGCTTTATAATTAACTGTAAATGCAGAGAAATACCGTTTGTCATCTTCTTTGTGACATCCATTTATTTTCTCCCAGGTTTTGCCCTTCTGGACATTTTAGTTTTAAAACCAGCTTGTGAGAGAATTTACAATCTTCAAAACACACACAAACAAACAAACAAAAAAGTTAAGGAAAATCCCCAAAGTGAAATATGACTACAGGAATAGCAGGCAAGGAGCGTGACTTGTGTTGACGCTGGGCATGCACTATTTTGTTTGCCAACAGACAAATTTTAAATTGATTTGAAGCTTTCGAGCTCTTAGATCCACACAAACTACGACTCGGTGTCAGGCTTTTGTCTGCCAGTGCAAACACACATACACAAATGGCCCAACGACAACAACAATACTGTGTATGGCAAACCCTGTCATGCAACCATTAACTTAAAAGTCAAAGCTGTGCGTCATGCACGTATTTGAATAACATTTACATGTCTTTTCCTTAATAAATCAACGTAAAAGTCCTATCTGAGGCATTGTCGTTGTCATCACAGATTTAATCAGCTATTAAGGATTTAAGGACAAATCCAACGTTGCCTTGCTTTGTACAGAGATGGAAACTCAATATTGACTCAATGTGATCTTAGAGAGAGTGGAGGTAGAGGGTGTGGTATCTCAAAAAAGGCTGTAAATCCTTCGGTGACCAATATGTGATTTTTAGACCACAGAAATTAAATTGGCTTTACTTTGAACGGGCACTGAGCCATCCAAGAGCAATCCTGTCCAGTCGTCTTCTGTCATTTGTCTCCGTCTGAACTGTCAAGATGCTGCTTACTGTTGCTTTATCGATATCTTCTCTTGATTTGACACTTTGGTGAGCTTCGAGCGTATTTGTGTAACGAAAACATTTTCCTTCCGTTTTTGTTGGTGTACTTCGTCATTGTGTTTCCAGATGAAATGTTATACAAAGTACATCAAAAATTGCATGGAGGGTAATTCCAGTTGCAAAACGACAAAAATCAGAACGACAAAAGCTTGTTTAGAGGAGTGGTCTCTTTATTAAAACACTTATAACACTTTGATAAATTCATTAACAAACAATTGTCTTTCCTTCTATAGGAGACGCGCGCACTCGTGCACAATATCACGAACCCTAATGCATACACGTATAGACACAGACGGCAAACAATATAAAATATATATGTATATCTCACTGGATCTTTTTAGACGTCAACACAATGTAAATAATGCATCTATACCACCATATGTTGCTGTGATAAACGATCATCGTGAACTCTGTTATTGAACATTACGCGCAACGTCTCAATATATGCACCTAAACCTTCAAACTCCAGAAAACAGCTCCAACAACTCTATTAAAATCCAGTAAATCTAGTAAACTGCTATATTTGTGTAAACACATGGGAAAGTGGTTAAGGGGGCTCGGACTTGCGCATTCATCAGCACGCACCAGGATGCCGTTTGGTGTTATCCGGGTTAAGGTCTGGCGTCTGGCCTTTTAAATTTCATGGTTGAATCTGAACTCAGCAGCCGGAGCAAACATGACACTTCACAATACTGATTTCATTTTACTCTGCAAAGCCCAGACAGTGAATGTGACATCAGATCTCGACAAATACGGGTTGGGAAAATAATTTCATGTGTTGACTGTTGAATTTTAATCTAAGATACGGAGTAACGCCAATTAGCCCTTGTAACTTAGCGAGGTGTTCATGTCCTTAAAATCCAAACTTTTTGCTTTTTATTGTTCCTATCGATACACTACTTTCCTTCTGGCACTTTCGTGCATTGTTCTTCCTCTACTCTGTTCTTTTATTAGCTTAAGGTACTATTTTGCATTTTGTAATTAAAGAATTTCAGATTGTGAGCCAACATTTACATTTTTTTTTAAGTTTTGCGTTTATTTTCTATCACACACCTAGTTTATTCAGCAGTTGCTATCTATGTGCGTATTACCAGAAACAGTGTCGCTTAAGTGTAACATTTTTAAACAATTAAACTTTTTCACATACTAATTGTTCATGTAGTAAATGTAAAAATAAAAATGTAAGATTCGAAATCACCCAGAATCCCTAATATGGGAGAGAAAGTGTCTTAAAATCCCAAAATATAGCACAATGGATAAATGATAAATCATAGTTGCGTGAACGTATATGATTCACATCATAGGGACATGTGTAGCTTGCAGGATTAAAAAAAAAAAAGTCCTCCTCATATTCCCTGCACTCATGCATTACACTTTCAGTATGTGGTTTGCGTCACACTGTGGTCGAATTGTATTCCGTGAGACACTGCTGGGTCCTTTGGTTACTCCTGTTTCATATATTGTGTTATCTGCTGTGTCGATGCATCCCTGCTGAAAAGTTCAGGGTTGTTTCACAGCCCACTAACTGAAAAGCTACTCCAGTATATTGCAAGGCAGAATAGCAAACTCAAGCCATTGGATCCAACGGTAATATTATCCCTGTTATTAAAGCCCTCGTCGAGTTAGCCCCCTTTAACGAACCCTTTTACCTCTTCTCCTGCCTCCAGTCTCATCCTCGGCCTTATGAATTGTTCCACGTGCACATAGCGGCAGTGGTGGTGGTTTTATGTCGAGCGAGGAACTCGGATGCAGTCTTATTAACGACACGTTTATGAACAATCAAATGGTCCTCGTTAAAATTTATTGATGGGCATAAAAACATGAACGGTCACTAGCCGAATATAGCCCGCTGTAGTGGGCTGCTTGTCAAGAATTTGAATCCCCTCCTCTCCTATCTCTGCAGATCCCATTTAGGAAATGTTTGGTCTAACCTCGTTAAAACAGTGAGAATTTTATTATTGCTGTATCCTGCACCCAGGATTTCGGTTCCCTCTCTCTACATGTAGTTGTAAAGGCTTCTCTCTCTATTAAAGTATAAACAGCGTGCCACATGAAGTTATGAAACATCCACTTTATCAAATATAGTGCTGGTTTGATCAAGATAAAACGAGGCGACGATTCGGTAAACACTTTAATGCTGTAACACTATCCATTGAAATACCATGCGGCTCCGGTGGATTTTGCCAGACAGAGATTGATTACACCATCAAATAGTGCCTTGCATTTGGACGTAATGTGCGCAGGTCTGTGCTGCGCCTGTGGAAAAAAAAGATCCCACATCTCCGCCCACAAAATGCAAGTTTTCTCCATAAAGCACTTTTAATTTTTAAGTTACCTTGTTGTGTCCAATAAAAAGAGCGAAAGACCGCATTCTTTAATCCGATTTATGTGCAATGCGATCCCAGGATAAGCGGCGCATTGATCCACTGTACAATTTTTGTGGGGGTAAATATAATCACGTGTCAGCCAGGCAGCCAATAGCAGCCAAGGAAGCGTTGAGAAATAATTACCTGCCTTGATTGTTCTATGGCTAGATAAAAAAGTACACATACACTCCATATAATAATCGGATGCATGTAAAAGAGTCAGGGAGGCTTCGACATGTCGACCACGGGTCCCATAAGTAATTATTATGTGGACTCCTTGATCAACCATGAAAACGAGGATGTCCTTGCTGCAACTCGGTTCTCTGCGCCCGGTGCGCACCCAGCCGGCCCTCGTCCGACGTCTCTAGTACCGGAGTGCGCCGACTATCCTTCCTGCAGCTTCGCACCCAAGCCTCCCGTCTTCTCCACCTCCTGGGCCCCTGTCCACTCCCAGTCATCAGTGGTTTACCATCCATACAGTCACCAACCTCATTTAGGCACAGACTCGAGGTATATGCGGTCATGGCTGGAGCCGATATCAGGCGCCGTGCCTTTCCATGGCTACCCGGGGAACGGCAGGCACTACGGGCTGAAGCCCGACGCCTTTCCGGAGCACAGAGCCGCCGAGTGTCTGGGTTCCAGCGGACGGACCTACACGGATTATCTGTACTGCTCATCCACTGACATGCGGGACAAGACGCAGCAGAATCTTCCGTCTCCCGAGTCGGAGCTCCTGGCTTCAGCGAAACATAAAGACGAGAAGCCGGAGCTAGATCCGAGTAAGTTCAAGCTCCTGCCGTCTTTTTACAACCGGGTGGGAGTTTTGTTTTGGGATTGTGCAAAAAAAAAAACTTTTTTCCCCTTCTTCTTTCTCTCTTAGAGGCATTTTTACAGCCTGCAAAACGTGAAATTATAAGATGTTTCATCCTCCCTTTTCAGCTGTGCTGTGAATCGCCTCTGCTGGAGGGGAAGCTTTAGGAACTATAAAAGACAAACGCTACCAGGCTCATATTGGGGCTATAAAACCAGACGGGGCTGTAAACATGGACTCAACCCTACACGAAGACGTTGAATTTGGATGTATATCCCCCAATTATAAAACTCGCAGGCTATTTTCATATTAACCGACTTATAAATAATTTTTCTTCACTAAATGCCATATGGTTCATTTCTACGACTATATTTTTGACCCCGTGCCAATAAAGTCGGCATATCAAACCTTAAAAACTCATTTTCAAGCCTGTTTTTTCTTTAAATGTAGGCCCGTCTCGTGAGGAACAGTCACAATTTGGGCTGTATTTGATCCCTAGTGGGGAAATAATATACGAGTCGCCCACATTAACAGTGGGAAGGTTATGTGCACACCGATATCCTGCATATGACAATTTACTCTCCTTTCTGCTTCCAAAACAATTTCAAATGACTCTTCCAGCTAAGTTGAGGAATGTAGGGACACTCTCGAGGACTTTCACCACGGACCTGTAAAGGCTTGAACCACGGGCCATTTTATGGGCCAATAAAGTGAATAAGCGCATTGAGTATTTTACGACGGTGTTACTCACAAGTTAAGGGGACAAGGAAGCAAATCAGAGGCTTGAATTGTGTGAGACTGAGCGTCTCTTCCTCAAATGTTTACTACCATGTAGATTTTTAATAGTCCAGCTTGTGTGTGATGTAGCATTGTTTTTAATTATTGTGCCTCTTGGAGAGTCCACAGACTCCACACATCCAGTGGCTTATTTACTAAAAAATGATTTGGTATTGTGCCTGTATTGTTTTCTGCATTTATTATTATCTTTTTTTTTTCTTAAATTGCAGATAACCCCGTGGCAAATTGGATACACGCCCGCTCCACAAGGAAGAAGCGGTGTCCTTACACAAAGTACCAGACTCTCGAACTGGAAAAGGAGTTTTTGTTCAATATGTACCTCACACGAGACCGCCGGTACGAGGTGGCGAGGGTGCTCAACCTGACCGAGAGGCAGGTCAAAATCTGGTTTCAGAACCGGCGGATGAAGATGAAGAAAATGAACAAAGAGAAGAGCGACAGCAAAGAGCAATAATGTGGACTGCACCGAGAAAACAAACCACAATAAACCACTAAAGTCACATGGACAGCACAGATGTACCAAAACCTTTCCTCCTTCTTCATATATTTATCCCTTTTGTTGGATTTTGTATTTACACTAACTTCTGGACGGTTTGATGCTGGCTTAAAATTTTCTAGAGCACATTTATGTGTCCAACGTCTAAAGAAAGGAAAAAAAATGGAGGGGAAAAAAGACAACTTCAAATGAGATAAATACATTCTGCCTTGTTAATTTGTTTATTTTTCCACTTCGATATATCTTTGTGTTTTTTTGTAAGAGAAATTAAAGAAGCGCAGTTTTGGATACGTGAAACTGTCCGAAGAAAGAGAATACTTGAATTATTTTGAATTTCACAAACACCATAATTTATGATGTGAATGTTTTCCTTTTGTGTTCATTTCTTTTGTATGTTGTTGTGCAGGTGTAGTATTTTGTACAGAAAAACTGAACATCTGCGACCCGACTTGTCCGTCTTGTATTTTTGTGATAGTTGTTTGCTGTATTTGTGCATCTCTCTCTTTTTTGAGTGTAGTTTAATTGTAGAGTGTAGCTATAGACCTCTGCAAATATAACCATAATCACAAGTGCGTGTATTCTGTGGTCATTGAAAACTTTGTGGACACCGTGTTCTGCGCGCTTCACAGGGCCTCAAAAACACATGCAACTCGAGAGGGAAACTGTTCTCTGAATTGAAAAACCGCAGGGAAAGTGACTCATCAAATCACCACCGACTAAGCTACATGTTGCAAACAGATGGATGTCTTTTTGTTATTTGGTAAACAAGTATGCCTCCGCAGCTCTAATATGTTCTTGGCCGGTGCGCATTCCTCCAAGTGCAGCTCAGGACCAAATGAGCTCCACCACTGGCGCTAATGGCGGCATCCAAAGCTTTGAAGTTTGCAGCTAATTTCAATTTCAAGCCAAAAGACATTGTTTTGATTTCAGGATTTGTTTTTTAAAATTTAAATCAAATTACGCTTCCCTTAGTTCGAGTTCCTCCGTAACAGCCATGCATTTTAGGTTTTAGAAGGGCATACACGCTAAACAAAACACGCACACACACACACGCACACAAACACACACACACACACACACACACACACACACACATATACACAGACACACAGTGTTGTCATTGCGTAATGTGTTACCGTGCGAGAGATTACAAAAAATCCATTCAGCTGTTTTGAATCTGAGTGAGCTATAACACAATTAGAGAGTTCCCATACTATAATTATAAATTTAAAACCCATGTGCCTCATTTTATAGAACACTCTGTTGTTGAAAGTCAACAAGACAATTTCAAATACATATTCTCCAATTAAAACATTAGTTGCCAAGTTTGTTTGTTTTTTTTGTCACACTTTCTCTTATAGTCTTCAGAAGTGAGCAGAAACTCTAGACTGTTGAGTTTTAGGCGCGAGACAATTTCCCTCGTCTCGCATTTGTTTCCTGGGATCGGCCCTAAATTGCCTTTTTGTGGTGGCAAACAATACAGACAGGATGCTGTAATTTCAAAGCCTAATCCAGTGCATTTCCGCTCAGCTCGGACAAAAATGCCAGTTTTACAGCCCCTGTTGGAGCTCGGCTGTTTGTCTCAAATGCAGACGAACAAAGCAAACTCGACTAACTGGCTAGACGTCTGGGCTAAATTACTTTATGGTTTTAATGGACGGTGGTGGTGGACTCATTCAAAGGAGAGTCATGCGCACTGTTCAGGGGGACTTTCTGCCTGATGGGCCAGTCGCAGCCCCCCTGCACTTCATCACATCAGTGGGCTATTAGCCTACAATTAGATGGGAAAAAAGTCAATAGTTATTGTGCATAAATATGAGTGCCCGCAGAGCAAGATCATCTCCAATATTACAGTAGGAAGCTGCCATAACAGGAAATAATGCGGCACACCGGCTCCTGCAGTAAAGGGCTTCAGAGCAACATGGTTGTAGATTTTAGAGTCATGTGCTGCTTTTTGTCGCCTTTATCTGAGGAAAAGGACAGCGAACAGGATACACAGACGGCAAGGACAAATGGAGGGACCCGTTTAGTCTCCATAGCAGTCGTTCCTGATTGGTGTGTCGACGCAGACTTAAGGCCGCGTCTCAACACTAGAGGACGCTGTTGGTCCATGTTTTGAGCAGCATCCCTGGTGTTGAAGGACTTTTTTTTTTTTTTTTTACAGCTCTGTGGCTTGGCTGAAAAATGAAGAGTAACCTATCGATGACAAAATGACAGATATGGTCACACACCGCATTTTGTGTAATAGGCCGCAGAGCAGCAGTCTGGAATGCGGTGAGCAGGATGTTGTGTTGGAAAGAGGATGTGTGTGAAAACAGCATTTATGCTTTTTTGCATTGTTTATGAAATACAGAAATGTTTTTCAATAAATTTGTCACTTATATGGCCTAGAAAAATATCCAATAGGCACACGTTTACGCGCTATAAAGGTGTTTAAAGCACAGTAGTTTTTTTTGTTTGTTTGTTTTTTTTTTTGCAATAATTGTCTATGAAATAAAAAATAAAACCCTATTTCAGTTAGATTTAGTCTCATCAAGAGGCATCAGAGTGTGCATTTACATGGGGCACATGTAGATGCAATATCATGTATTATGTGGCAGACTTTGGAAGATAGTATATTCTGTTTTTTTAATTTTCTATTTCATTTTCATCTTCTAATTCGAAAAAAAATCAGCATTCAGAGAGCACAATAAAGAAAAATAAATAAACAAAACCCACAATTGAAGAAAAGAGAGAATTAAAGAAGAGATGAATTATTAGTTATTAAAAAAATATTTTATTAACATTTGGCTGAATAATGGCATTAAACATTTACATAATGCATAACAGAATAGCAGCAAAATCATCAAATCCAAAA
>OMNM01044693.1:0-11501 GCA_900302745.1 Parablennius parvicornis
TGTGAAGTGAAAACGCATCGTTTTTGTTTTGTCTTGCTCAGAATGCTGTCGCACACGGCCTGTCCAGTCAGTCAGAAAACACTGCATTGTCAGCCTGCACTCTGCTGTGTGACCTCCATCTGTCTGGGCCCCCCAAAAAGACAGAAATGAATAATTCAAGGTCATCTCAATTTTCATCGGGTCACCAGGTCGCTCGCTTGTTTAGCCACCGCAGGTATAATGCATGAGTGTGAGGGCGCCGTGAGCATACTGTACTTGTGAGAACCAAAACTGAAAGACCCTCCAAAGTTTTAAACGTAAACATTAGGGTGTGGTTTTCAGGACTAATGTCAAAGTAAGGTTGGGGTGTGTAAAGGTTTGACACCTGGTTGAAGGTGTGAGGGGATGAAGATTGTTGATAAGAGGGGCCACAAGAGGGATGCTGTCGAAATGTGTGCGAGTGTGTGTGTGTCATCATTAGGAGAGATGAGATTACAGTTTGGGGTGAGAGAGGAGAGAAAGCTCACACAAAGACACGCCGCTGCTGTCCATCTCCACTTACTGGCCGTCCTTGGGGTAAAGTCGGTCCGTCTGGCAGACTGAATGCGAGGTCGTCTGCACAACAAAGGTATCAGTTTCTGTCAGAGGTGGCCGTCGCCATGTCCGCTTAATGAGTTTGACATTGGCATGGATACCCTGTCAGGAAGGAGTCCGAGAGGAAACGCTCGCTGCAGGGCATTTAGAGACGACACGCATTTCCATGCTGTCAATCAAGTGATCCTCCATCGTTATCCTGTTACATTTTTTTTTTTTTTTTTTTTACAATCATACTTCATATCTACCAATGTGTTCCCTCAGCTCAACTGCATTTTGGGTCATTTGCAATGGAGGGTACTCAAAGTAATCTGTTCAGTAATATATTACAATAATCTTATTTATGTCTTCTATATTATCAAAATGCCAAACAATCCAACGCTGGACCATGAAATGACTATTTTACAGCTAGAAATTCAGAGTCATTAAAATATTTCTTAATCTATTAAAGAGCAGGGAATGTCATTTTACTTTATTACAATAATGTAATTGAGGATTTCCTTTTTTTCCCCCCAAATAGATTTGATCAATATTTTGACAAACACACCAAATACTCTAAGCAGGAAGCAGTTGAAGTTACTCTCTGATATTTAAACACGACACTCATGGTTCACGTTATCGCTATGTAACCTGTTTACATGTAAACAATAAATCAACACAGCTCATGCAAACACGTGTTTTTAGATTTGTACATGTTTAATTTTCAAGATCCTGAATAGGTGAGAAAGTGACTTAACAAAATTACCCATACAACACTTTGATGAATACTATTTTTACCACTACTCCATTCAAAGACAACTACTTCTGCATTTTATTTCAAACACTGAAACTGTCTTGTTACTTATATCAAAAGATGGAAAGTCAACATCAGAGAGAAAACAGGGAGCATACCGAGTGTTACATTTGCTATACAGAGAAACATCTGAAAAGAAAATTTAAAAACTGTGACCTGAATAAACTTCACGTTTGTCACAAAGTTTAAAATCCAATGTATTTTCAATGTCAATGCCTCAAATGAAACTTTATCAGAGGTGGCTACTGAAGGCCTATAATTCAAAAAATATTGGTCAACTTATTTCTAAAATTATGCTTAGAATGTCCAACACGGCGCTCGACATTGGAAGCATTATTTGGCTGAGCTGAAATAGTTCTACAAGGAAACATGGTTCTAAATTCTTCCAGAATGTTGTGCAGCTTTTACACAAACTGTAAGAGTTTGTGCTTTGGGGATGTATTTTTTGATATTTTGGCACATCTCATCTAATCCAATGACCTGCTAGCATGCTATTGATGTAACTGATGGATATTAGTTTAGCACAAGTTACATACTTCAGAGTTTATTTTGTTTGTTTTTAAATACAAGAAGCACACATCAATCCACAGTTGCTCAATGTCTTTAGCGCATGAGATCTCTGCTTTCATCGCTTAGTTTTGACAGCTTCTGTCGTGACAGAAAGCGTGAGTCAAATTTAGTTTTTCATCTAAATGGTGTCTCCTGAGGGCAGAAGGAAGAGTTCCTTATCTCGGCTGAGTCAGCGCTGGTGGTATTTTTGTGTGTACGTCCTGAATTTAAAAGAACAATCGGCAACAGCAAAAACCAGCCCGTTCTTGTGAAGGGGGCCGAACCAGCGGACCGATTCAGTAAAACGTCTACTGTAAGACACAACGATGTTTGCTCTTTGCTCTGAAAACAAACATGTCACATGAGAAAAGCCAGCTTGAATGAACTGACCTGATTACATTTTGGCATTATCAAATGAACAGATTATGCAGAATGCACAGCCATTTTTTTTAGGACCTCCAGCAGATAAGGCTGGGATGACTTCAAAGGAACGTATAATGAGTGCATAAGTTCTATTTATGCCACGAGCAATATTTTAAGCCACTCAATCCCCTGATCAGATGTTTGAATATGTCTCTGAACACGGTGCAGGATTAACGTGTGAATAGCAGATTTGTCCATCCTAATGACAAAAAGGGGGAAATCCTTCACTTGAGGCTTGACAGTGGTGTCGGCTGCTGTTCACCCCACGAATAAGAGGCTGACCCTTCCAAATGTGCTGCACTGATTAAATCAAATGGGTTTTTATAATGACATATTGACGGGAGGAATGCATGCACACAGATTTAACTGACCAGATACATTCGACGTCAATTAACTCAGTGGCTTCTGCTTTTAATAAATGACCAAGTCAAGGGGTGTCAATCATTTCAACTCTGCATCATCAAATAAACATGTGCAGCCTGGAGAAATTCAAAGGAGGACCATAAGGAAGCAGATTTGGATTGCTTTTCTCGTCTTGAGTCGAGTAGTTCTCGAGTGATGGTACTGCAATCAATCCAGGATGACATTTTTTTTTATATATCTATTTAAATAGGTACAGTACATATTAATGAACATATAACATGGGTAAATACGTCAGATCACAGCCATAGGTTAATTTCCATCTGTTTAAATTAAACAAAAACAATAACTTCACATTTAAATGGACCACTGGGATCACAACAACTACACTATCAAGGAAATAGACAGGGTAGATGGCAGGGTGAGGGAAAGGACAGGGGAGGACAGAGGACAGGGGAAGACAGGGGACAGGGGAAAGAAAAGCAGTTCACTTCCACATACTCAGAGTTAGTCAGTTAAAGGAGTGCATACAGATCCAAGAAACCTACAGTTTGAGATTAGTCATAGTTACGTCAATGGAATTCGCTGCATAGATGCATGGATATGAGTTTAAATTATTATAAGGTTACATTTTATTGAGTTTCATTATCTTCTAAAAAGAAAATAACTTATTTAAAGTGCTACAGTAAAATAATTTAATCAATTATGTTCACAAGTCTGGGTTGATCTTTAATTCTTTAATTGACTTTTGAAAGTGTTAAAGCTAGGGGAATTCCCTCACTGTAGTTGGTAAAATGTTCCACTGGACACTGCCTTTGTAGGACTATGACTTATGTGCACAGAACCACTGCTGCATTCAGAGAAACATGATGGTTTCCCAGCCGGTGTGGAATTTGAACCAAAGCAACACCTCCAGAACTGTACCAATTCCAATGTTTCAGATTTACAGTGTGGTACAATTTTGTTCCTGGTCCATATCAACAAGTGAGAAAATCCTCAGTTCAGTTGAGAAAAACATGCAGCGAGTGACTGCGGGTCACTCGCAGTTCTTATGTAAAATTGCCAAGGTTTTCGGTGTTACACTCTGTGACGGTTATTCCCTGAACGTGGTTATTCCCTGAACGCTTGGATACTAATTCTAGGTTTTTCACAGTGCCAACTGTTCAAACAGCCAACATTTGCATCCAGTTTTGCCCCAAATACATTAGTCAAGTGAACGAATATATGTCTTGCTGTGAGGCAATGGTGCTAACAGTCCTCTAACATGTGGCCCCCAACATTACTTGTTAAAATAGATTATCTATTAGCTGCATTTTTTTTTTACAACTATATGGGATAGCTGCACAAGTACCACATAAATACATTTCCATGTGCAAGATATCCAGTATCAACAGTAAATATCCAGAAGGATTTTGGGATCCGATGCACCAGAATTCAAACTTATGTTTGAGAACCAGCTATATCGCCAATACGGTTTTTTTACGGTTACAAGATGATATCTCGTGTGGGTGGACAGTGGATGGATCTCAACCCAAGGTTAAGACCAAGGTGAGGGGTGATGAAAAAAGAAACTTTTAAGGGGTTAAGGCAGGGGTCTGCGATCTTTTTGTCCAAAAGAGCCGTTTATGTGACTTTCCATCAAATCACATTCACCTGGAGACACACAACACATTCAACGTTTAAAATTAGTTGTTTTTTCATATGTAATCTTGGTATATGAAAATAAACTGTATCTTATGTTGCATATATGAGGTTTCCATTATAATTTAGGACATTAGACATTTCATTAAATTTTCAGCTTTTTTTAATACCCAAGTTTTCAACCTTCTTTCTCACAATTTCTTTTGTATTTTTTTTAAGCTTTTTGGGTCTTTTCAAAGCAGTTTTGTGTGTGATTTCACCTCATTATTAAGCCTTTTCTTTTCAAGAAATTACATTCCAGTCTTTTGAGGATATTTTATTCCAAAATTTTTTAACAGGGTTCTCCCTCCCCAAATTCTGTGGTTTTAGCTATTTTTCCCTATTTTAATTGTACCTTTTAAAAATCACTTCTTAGTCCTTTTGAAAATGACTTTGTGTGCATAAATACAATGAAAACAAGATAAAATGTTTATTTAGGTAAAAGTTTGTGATGATTTTAGGGACCAAGGAGCCAAAAAATCTCAAGGTTAAGTAAAGTGGAATTAAACTCTGGTTTACTTTATAATCTAATCTGACTACGTTAAAAGACATCCCTTCGCGTACACACATTTCCACATGCACTCGCTGTAGAAATGTAGAGGTCACACAGTTGTGTTCCTTGTGAATAGGAAGCAGATACTGATTAGATTCAAGCTTGTTTCACGTTTGCTTTGCTCAGAGGAAAATATACCATTAAGAGTGATGTCTTTGTTACACCCCACAGTTTCCACATCCCAGAATCCAGCTCAAAACAATGTAAACACTTTGCATATATCAGGCAACACAGCGTGACAACAGTTGGCCACCCCTCTAACTAAACATCCCAGTATCTCGGGGGAGAGGCTTTTAGGCCCCTCTGCTTCAAGTTGTTTACTTCCTCTGACAGAAACTATTCTGCCACTCAGCCACTGGAATTATAGCAACTGCAGCTGAATTATTCATTACAGTCAAAAGCGATGGCATTCATTAAATATTATTTCGAAAGAAGAACAATGGTATTCAGACTCGTATGAAGGCATAAACAAATCAGTGCCGTCCTTACTTGCGCGCCGTGAGGCAGCACAGAACTTCCCCATTTGCTCAGCAGCTTAAACTCGAAGCGTGATCCCGCAGCAAGATGCAGCCTGTGGCTTTGAAGTGCAGCGCGGTCCATAATAAACAGCAAAGTTAGTCAGGTGACAATTATGATGTGCTAATAGAGCTGGTGTGACTCGTCCAAGCAGGCAGGTCTTTGTTATCTTTTTCAAAGGGGTGGGATGAGAGGCTGACTGTTCGCCTGCCAGCCGCCAGCACAGCGAGTACATCCCAAACGAAAAAGAGCCAAACAGCACTAACAAGCAAAGAACATTGTTGCTTTTTCTGGGCCACATCTCCCATTTCATCTGGTTGTGCGAAAGGAGAACGCTGCTAAGTAGACACTGTAATAATATTCATAGAATTAATAAATGATAGGACATTGTCATGCAAGTTGAATGTAGTTTCATAATTGCCGGCGATCTGCAGGATAAACATAAACAAAACTAAGGGATCGTAACTCTCGCTTTGTTGTCTTTGTGGGAGGTGAAGATATAGTTTCAGATATTATCTGGATTGCTTTTCACAGACTATAATATCCCTGTGATAAAAATGAAAGAGCAGCTTGAATTTCAAATATAAAATGCCTTGAAAAGTGTTCTGTTCCTTCTAAATAATAAATGGACTTTACTTTTATTAGCACCCGTTTTCTACTTTTCAATCCCCAAAGCACTTTACAGTTTCAATAGCATTCACAGAACGATTTGTGTGAAACCTGCCATGCAAAGTGCCCATCAGCCATAATGAATAAGACTGTGCTCAGCACACTGCAGAAGAGGAGAGGGGAAAACAAAGGTATGTATGGGGCCCCCAACACAGAGATCAATTTGTGGGACTAATTCCAAAATTATTTAAAAAAAAAAATCAAATCCAACTAAGCTTTCTGCAGTCCAAACCGGTCACCCACTGAAAGCATTTGACACATTATAAAATAAAAATATGACAGGGTGGTTAAGTAATTAGCACTCTCACCTTACCTTGAGAATATGACAGGTTTGCTTTCAAGCCAGGCCCTTCCTTTGTGCAGTTGCCACAGTTCCCCCTGCGCCTGCAAGGAAAAACAAGACGAGAGCATGAATTCATACGGCTGCTCTTTGGCTTCCTCCCACAATCCAGTGCAGCAGCGCTGTTAGGTTCATTAGTCACTCTGAATCGCCTGTTGGAGTTAGTGTCACAGTGATTGTCTTTCGGTGACGGACAGGTGACCTGCTCACGCTGCGCGCTGCGCTTTGTCTGATGTGAGCTGGAAAAGAATTCAGCTCCTCAAGACGGCAAAACGAGTGCAGGAGATGGATAAAAGGTGAGACAATTTGAAGCTGGAGTCCTCAAACACTTCTCAGACACAGCCATAGATTTAGCAGACAATCTGATGCAATTCTTTGATGCTGCTGTCAGCACCAATGTGTTCACAATATTCATTTTATCGTTTGTTTTATGTTAGTAGTCTTTCTAATGAAAAGAGATTTTTTTTTTTTTAATGTTGAAGAACCCATTTTTGACGCACAGTATATCTTTTTTTTTTGCAGTGCTGTATATCTGATTTAGGTACAAATCCAGGTTGCTGCATAACTCTTTAAAGTATCCTGGTTACATTCTAATCACATTGTACATGTATATACGTTCAGAGCTTTCAGTACCAGAGGCAGTAAAACAGCCCCTCAGAGACGCTTGTATCTTTTTATAGTAGGTATATTGTTTTGTTTTGTTCTTTATAGGCTTCATTTCATTGGCTAGAAATGGGTGCACAGCATTGCCAATGAGTTTTACTTTGATTTCATCTATCCAAAGAAAATTATCCCCCAAAGTTGATGGCGTTTTTTTGTTTGAGTTGTTTTCTTCACTAGTCTCACTCTGTTAAATTTGCCTTTCACCTTTTACATTCATCAATACATGCATCTTATTCATCCCTTCTTTTGTCATGACACTATGGGCTAAAAACCTTGAAGTCATTCCCCCAAAAGTTTCCCCAATGTATATTATTTGGAATTTAACACATCCTATTTTGTAGCTTGAAGTTAGATTGTCCAGATGAGACACATATACAATACAACTCAGCTGGTTGATAAAAGTGTTCAGTATTGCAATCCAAGGGTAAATATTCTGAGATTTGCATCAAGACTGATAAGTTTCAACTCAATGGGGATATATATGTATATATACTGCAGTCATTCAGACTCAGTCTAGCTATTGATAAATTCATCTGTCATGAACTATTCTGGATTTCAGAAGACATTGAGATTACCAAATCGGCTGAGCGTCTTTTGACTTGTATTTTTTAATTGTCATTAATCTGCTGACCTCCATGACAGAAGTAACATGTTTTCAGCCTGTTTTGGACACCCATGGCTATTGCCCGCTCACTGGGATAATGGTACTTTTTTTTTTTTTTTTTTTTCCCACCGCAAAATGTCATGCAACATTAACACGTAGGTGACTGATGCTCTTCAGTGGGATGTTCATTAGTGATGCATTAATATGTTTTGCATCTGCTAATACCATTTTTCTCACTGGCCCCCAAAGGATCCTGCTTCAGATAAATCACAACCAGGATTTTACACTACTGCGTTGTAATTCATATCTTTTCCCCATAATAATAACTCATGCTGTCGCCATAATTACTTAACTGTGTTTAATCACACGAAAAATTGATCCCTGGATAAGTAATGTTTCCAGAAATCCCTTCCCAACTGTGATTCTGTTGCCTGCTCATTTGTAATGGTGCTGTGCTAATGACTATGCTCACGGTGGCAGTGTGGAAGCAGTGGGAGGTCTGGGTATGAGCTATATCCATGTACCAGAAACACAACAACTCAATACGGCCCGTTCTTTATCAATAATTCCCTTTGCCCTGCGCCATACACCTAGGAGGAAAACAACTGGGAGAAGCAAGAGAGGCACAAAAAAAGACACTCGCATCATTATGCGGGCTGGATTCTCCGGAGACACTCTCCAATTCCTCCTTGCTTCTCTTCTGTTTTTCTCTCTCTCCACCTTGCATCTCCATCTTTTCTTTGTCTGTCAGGATAGAAACATCCAGAACTCTAATTAATTAGTCCCGTAAGACCTGGACAAGTCTGAGATAACAGTCCTGACTTCCTCCTCAAGCTCTTTGCGGATTTTGTGACTCTGCAACTTCCTCATCTGGGGCCCGATTCCTTTGTCTGAGTCCACAGTCAAATAACTTTACTTATTAACCTTTTTTAACACTTCCTGCATGGCTTTGTTACTGTCTTAATTTACTGTCATAACAATCTTATTCCCTGCACAAAGCAGCAAACTTTCTGTATTAGTTTCGTTTCAACTCAGTCATAAATCCTGTACTCGGAGCCTCCACTATTTAAAACATATTCATTCATTCGTGGATGTTTGTGCATAGCTGCGCTGAACTAAAATGAGTAGTACTGAAGGCAAATCGCTCTACTGAGGAAACAGACAGTGATTACAGTATATACTTATATAATTTGGGTCAGTGCTGCAGTTTTCTCTTGATACCCTAAGGATCGAAAAAAATATGCTCATCTAATCAGTGGGATTGCATGTTGCGCACATCCAATGACAGGATGGATCAGAACTTTGCAGATGAAAGTGTGTGTATCTTCATTTCAGACGGTGTGCCGTCACACTTTGCTGGGTCCAGCTGCCGCTTTCATTACCGCTTGGCAATTCCAACCAATCTGAGAAGGAGACTTGAAACGTCCCGACTGTCATGATAGCAAAAGTGGACTGAAATGTCTATGTCTTGTCATTATTCAAATTGTGACATTATTTTTTATGAATTGAAATTTGTAGTTTGCGAAAAACAAAATGAGGATTTAACTTTCTCTATTCTTTGATCCCTTTGAAACAAGTGGATCAGTGTAACGTTGCCGTGTGATCAATTATTTTGAAACGAATGACTTCTGATCGGAAGGATTTTGTCATTTTGAAACAACTGTTTTCATGAATGTTGGACAAAGAATCATGCTACGGGATGTGATTTGGAACACAGATTGTATGTATTCACAAGGTCTCGCGCACACACTCGCCAGCTACATTGTGACAAGAGTAGGACAACAAAGTTCACACACATACCCAACAACACTTTGTTTTCCTTGAAAGTAGGTATAAATGAAAACCAGAGTCCACCTCAACCTTACACAGGTTATTGATTCAAGCTGCTCACCTTTGTTGTTGTGCTACCGCACAGACAAACAGAGCTGAACCTGAGTAGTGCTCTTTAAGGAGGGAGGCTGCATTCAGCTGTGTGTGGTGGAGCGTACCATGTGCTAATTGATCAGGGGTTTCTCCTTAACTATTGAATTTGAAGCGATTATTTGCTGCACATGAAGGGGAATACATGTAAGAGAGATTGTGGTGGTGCGTCTCTGTGTATGACATTTGTAATGTGTGATTTTGAGGGTAAAGATGTCAGAAAGATTGTGAAGATGGTAGGTCCAGAAGGGAGGGGATCATTTATATTAAAGCCCTGTGGCCTCCATGTGTTTGGCTGAGTGAGACTGAGAACGCTGATTCACGTAAACGCGATGCGTGGACGGAATTTTTTTTTTTTTAGAACGCCAGGGAGAAAAAAAATTGTCTTGACTCGTGTGGGAAGGGCCTGAAGGTGGCAAACCAGAGATGCACAAATTGAGAAGGAGCAAACATGTACATGTACATTGTCATTTAGTTTTGCTGTTACTCTGGATGTCCAACTGCTTTGATTTCTGCACAGTTTTTGTAAATAAAATCACATCAATGGTTCACAACTCAAGCCACCGTCTTCACGTCACCCTCTGAACCCTCTTTTTCTGACAATTATAAGGCATTCATTGCTATTACCACAGTGGAGTGACTTCTACTTCGAAACTGCCTTCATTCTTTGTGTAATAGATTCAACAAGACTTGACTTTACATGCATTCCATCACAAAGCCTTCGATTCAAGGACTTGTCGCTGTGGAGGATGATCGAGTCCAGTTAAGTCGTCCTCCTGTTTAAGAAAGCCGTTTCAGATGATTGAAGCTTTGTGAGGTGGTGCATCATCGTGCTGTAAGATGGTATGCCGTGCAGTTTAAAACAAGCTCAGCTGGTACTTAAGAATGCAAAGTGTGGCCAAGAAAATCTCCCCCACACCATCAGACTACCAGCAGCAGCCTAACCGCTGACACACAAGACAGGATGGCTTCATGCTGTCATCTTGTTTACAACCGAATCCTGAGCCCACCATGTGACAGCAGGAATTAACACTCATCAAACCTGGGGATGCTTTTCCAATCTATGATTGTCAGGTTTTATCTGTGACTTTGTGTAAGTTGTAGCCTCGGGTACATGTTCCTACCTGACGGGAACGACGCCTGTTCTCTCCTGCTGCTTAAAAGTTCACAATCTGTGTGTGTGTTCAGTAGACTTTCGACGTAAGGTATGATTTTTTTTTTTTTGAGTTACTTTCTTTTCCATCAATTTGAGACAATGTGACCATTTTCTTCTGACTTCAGGCATAAACAATGAATTCACATCCACAGATTTGCTGCTCACAGTAAATTATCTCATTTTCTCACCATTCTCTAGAAACCCTACAGAGTGAGTAAATTAGCAGATGGGCTAATTTGGCACCACCTTAAATAACCTTTCTTCCTCATTCCCATGCTCAGTCTGATGTTCGCACTCAAATGCATTTGGTTGCTGTTATATGCCATTGGCTGATCGACTGGCATTAGTCCCTGCACAATACGCCTCTGTAGAAGCGAGGGATTCAATAGCTCAGCCATATGTTCACAGGACCACATAAAGACGTGATGGAGAATTCAAATTCATCTAGATCAAAGTGCAACCATGTCTTGTGAGAAAAGCCATCCAGCAAAGGAGGTTGATTTGTTTGCCAGTGTTATTTTTCTTTGAACATCACCATTATTTTCCTCCTTAAAGCAACATTTGCCGCGAGCCAGGAAGGATACCGATTATTCATAGACGTATACATTATAGATCAGGACCTCATTCTATAGAGAACATACATATTGTATAATATTGAACAGTGGACTCTCATGGAGAACATTAATTAAAAAAATATATAAA
>OMNM01044702.1:0-14507 GCA_900302745.1 Parablennius parvicornis
GGGTTTCCTTTCTATTTCAAACATCAGTCAGATGGATCCCTTTCTGTCTCCCTACCTCCACCTCTCCGCTATACCCTCACTCCACTTAAGCTGTGGTTTAGTTCCGTGATGCTTTTCTCTCCCACTTCCCTTTTAGCTCCATAGCTCCTCTACAGGGTTCTTCATGAATTATTTGTGGTAAGATCATAGCGATCACTCATGGCTCGTTAAGCAGCCGTCTGCATGGCCTAACAACTCAACGCAGTGCCAGGGTCATGTTCCAAGCCCAGCCGTCTGCTGTTGCCGTCGGGACACAGGCAGCCATTAGGCTGCACCACCACCACTACCACTACTACTACTACTACCACATCATCACACCCCACACAGACATATTTACAATGCAAACACGAGAATATCCTGCATCTTAGACTGACGAGGCAAAGATCTGACACCGATATCAGAAGAACAATTCTCATATGACACTGAGATCAGAGCGTGCGCTCCAGCGAGGGATAGGTCGAATAGGAAATTCACCGTGTGGAAAACTTGACCATTTTTCCTCTCCTCCAAAGATATTGACCGGTGAGTCATCCGGCCACCATTACACTAATCCCTGGAGTGGGTGGTTTGAAGGTTCACACACACACACGCACCTCGCCAGCATCTGTCTCCTAAGTCACGTTCGTGGGAGGGCTCAGCAGCTTAGACTGCATTCACATCTTGTCATGAGCTGATTCATAAGACGATCACGAGTAACTATTACAGCAGCATGAAGCAGGACTTATGCATCATGTGTAACAGGTGGAATATGAACGGACACTAAGCATGGGAGGTAGTCACGGTCTCAGGGTTGAAAAAAAAAGTGTGTATGTGTGTAAGTAAGATGGCCGTGTCAGCTGCAATGAGTCACACCCTGAGTCATTCTTTGGGCCTGAACTCTCAGAGGTTTAAACCTCTGTTATCAGGAAGATTTACATTTCTATTCCTCTTCTTACTCTGGAACTTTGTGTCTTTCACTCTTTTCATAAGTTTCTCTGACACCACATATCCCTTGTAGGTTAGAATTCAATTTCCGCTTGTGGATTTTTAAAAAAAAAATTTTTTCTGAATGAAGTGAAAGGTGTACTTATAGGAAGGTGATTGTCATTACATCAGCCATTACCTCCTGCTTACCAAGTGAGTTCTAATAAAAAAAAAAAAAGAAAAAAAGAAAAGTGCTGGAAAATGCCCTGCAGCTTTAGCATGCTGAAGATTTCTTAAAATCGAGAACATTATAAGATGCAACAAAATTAGAAATTATACAACTGTGTTGTAGAGCTCACAATAATTACGGTATCTAATTAGGTCCGTCTATACTGCTTGGGATTACAGAGTACTGGAGGTGATCCGGCTATGGGTGAATGCAGGATGCACTCTGGACAGCTTGTTAGTACATCACAATGAAAACACAGAAAGAGAATAATACAGACTCAAATTTACACCTATGGGAAATTTTGAGCTACCCATTTAACCTCAAATGTATGATTTTGTCTGTTGAAGGAAGTACCCTGAGAAAACACACACACGTTTGGGAAAAATGTGCAAACTCTGCACAGAAAGGTGCCCAGGTTGCTAACCACTATGTGGATATTAAATCAAATGCTTTAAGGCCCTGTTTAAACAACACAGTGAAAATGCTAAACTTTCATTGTGTTTCGTGTGTACGTTTACACAACAACCAACATGAACACCACGTTGTTTTCATGTGGAATTCTGACGTTTCTGTGTAAATGGACATCATTTATAAATATTACTCTGTGAATGTGAAACTTTTCTGAAATGTAAACGTTGTTGAGTAAATGGGACAAAAATCATTTTCTCTCCTACAGCTCTGTTTCCTCCTGAGGCAGCAAGAATATGCAAATGGTTCAAATAAATGACTGTCAGATTCTTTATTTTATTTTTTTTTAATCTTCATTATATCATCATCGTTTCACTGTTATCACTGACACCGGCTGAAGAAAGGCAGGCAGAGAATCGCCATCTTACCCAAGGACACTTCTCGCTTAGCCTTTCGCAGTGGTTCTAAGTATCACAGCTTCAGCGGGAGACTCACAGTGATGTCACTGTTGTGTTATTTGTTATTTCCCAATCTTTGCAGTGCCAAGAGCAACTGTTAAAGCAAACACATCTTCAATTTAGCATTTTAGGTTTTTCACAAATTAAATCGATATGTGACATAAATGTTTTCCAAAAAGTTAACATTTTTGAGCTTTATAGGATTTTCCACCTTCCGGATACATTTGATGGCTCAATGTAGCGCACTGGGCTTCAGGTTTAACAGCATACTGTGATCCTGAATCAGATAGGTCCTTATCTTCCTTATGGTGGTGAATAGCCCTGGATGAAAAGCTGCATTGGCTGAGTTTAGAACTTAGTCCCACAGGCAAGCCAGATACACTCACACACAAACACACAACGATCTGTGACCGACGCCTTTGGGCGATTCCTTCACTGAGAGCTGCTGGAACGCTGAATGGAGGCCGAGTTGACATGATGCAAGCTGAAAGCGATGGGTAGCGGCAGACTGCGATGAGAGACGCTGTGTCAACTCTGCTTTGCCCCGTCAGCTTTTAGAGTTTGGAACCGTTAAGCAGTGCTGATGTCTTGATTAGGTATTATCACTGTAGTTATAACACGCAACACAGACACAACAGTTCATGTGACCTGTTTGTAGTTGATGGTGGACATTTTGCTTGTGAATTTACTTAATGTGAATGTGAGTATGATTCAGCTAATCACTTTCAGCCTGGAAAATAAGACAAAGCATTTGGCATCAGTTTAAAAAAAAAAATCTGACAAAGGGTTAAGAAAGGATTCACATGGGTGAATGGAGGAGGCTGTTTATCAGGAATGCCGCAGGCACGCACACACACACACACACACAAGCTTCAGCAAATGCTTTTAATGCTTTTAACAGGATTTAATATTATTTTAAATCTTCACATTTATGTTTTTGTCACGATTTTTAATTAGAAAAGAAAAGTGGTGCAAAAAAAGGCATCCTACATAACTCCATTATAATGAGACAACACACATTATTCAAGGACCCTGTTTTTAAGCCAGCCGTTTTCTAAACATGAACAAAAACAGAACCAAATTCACGATATATGAAAATTGCTAACGTGTCACACTACGTGAATTTAAGTTGAAATCTCAACTTGAAGTCCTCGAAATTGGGGTTTTGACTTGACGGCTGGTGGATCATTCAGAAATTCCACACCGCAACTTTAAAAAGAAATTAGGCCCTGGTTCCATGACAATACTTCAAGTGAAAATTCATAGTTTTATAGTTTTATGGTTCAGGAAATGTTCGCATTTGCACGGCAATGCTTTGAAAACAATGTCCAGTTGTCAGCATGTTGTGTCGCGACTGGGTGCTGTTGTTGCCACACACACACACACACACACACACATGCACTCAGAGAACAGTACACGATAAATATAAACAATGGTGAGGACATGGACATTCATATGGATGTCAAAGAGTTGCATTTTCAGTAGCTCTGAGCACCATTGTCATGTAAACAGACATCCAAAACACAACAAAACGTTTTTTCAACGACACTCTAAAGGACACACGTTAACATGTTTAATATAGTTTTTAAACCAGATCTTGTGATATTTCACCAAAAAAGTTTTTTGTTTTCCCAAACGTAAACCAAAAGCAGCTGTGTTAATGACATTTTTACTAACGTCAACAAGGCAAACAGTTCCATGAAGACCTCTGAGGTGGTTTTAGCTTGTTATATCAACCAAAGTGACCCAAAATATCAAACTACACTTCAAACTAAAAGATATAGCAAAAATGTTCCTCTTATTTCTCCTCTTACAGTGCAATTAGCCAACATGGACTTAGACCAGGAACATTAGCTTTCGCCTTTGCTGCACACTCCTTCCTCTACTCGCTGCAAAACAGTCATTTGTCACTATTAGCAACAGTCCTCAGGTACCCTAACTCATTGAGCTGCGGCCACTAGAATGAGGGGGAAACAGAAGGGTGAAACCTGGAAATGGGAGGAAAGGGCAAAATGTTTGAGAGAGGATGGGAAGGGAGAAGTGCTCCAAGAAATCTTTTGATCAAGGCCTTCCCGCTGTCAGGTGGATGACAGCCAGATTCAGCCTGATTAAAGATAATTTTGGGTCACTCTCCAATAATGGACTGAAGCCCGATAAGGATAAGGATGTGCAGATTCGGTATTAGTGTTAAAGAGGTGAACACTGCCTTGCCTTTCGGATACGCTAGGCTATTGATCACTTCAGCCAGGCATTAGCAGCTATCAACAGTGCTTTGGCTGCACTATCCAATATCTAGATGGGTAATCAAATGAAGGGCAGGCTTGATTAAATGACTGGATTCAACAGGTGAAATTAAAAGTACATAATGCAGCTCAAACCAATAATATCCACTAGGGCTCGCATAAAGGAAGAAAGTGTACGCCGCACTCACAATAATGTCAATGCTTTAGTCACAAATCTGGCATCTCACTTCAGACTGTTTCCACAGCATATATGAAGCGAAATACACAGTTTTCACCTGTTTGAAATTCACTAGTTCACTCAAAGATTCCGTAATGTTCAGTTCTTACAGGTTGAAGAAATCAGCTAAATATACAAATTGTTGTTACCTGGAAAACCATTTAATACGTGAGAACGTTCTTCCTGTACATGTTTTTTCCCCCCAGTTTCATCCCACAGTCCAGAAACATGACTGTGAGATTAATTAATGATTAACTGGGCAACAGTCTAGTGTCTAACTTGCCTTTGCCCATTGTTAGCTAGGATGGATGGATGTTTCAGCTCTTATAAAAAAAAAATTTTTTTCCTCCCTCAGTACATGCTCTAATACAGTCTACCCTCCAGGTCCATTCTTGTTTGAAGCTTTCTACTGCAGTTATATTGATGTCATACACGACGTGCATTGCAGCTAGTTTTCCAGCTCTTTAAATTAAATGTACTCTTGGATAATATTTAGTCGAAGTACACTCAGAGAAACACAAAAAAACTACAGAGAAAATTAGACCGTTTGAGTTGAAATTTTATAATTGCAGAATATTATGATTTCAACAAAAAAAGGAATATTTCGTTTCTTTTCATTGATCAACAAAAATGCCTCGACAACCTAAAATGAAATCCTATTCCTCTATCCCTTTCGTCCTGTCTCTCTTTCACTGTGTCTCCCACCCCTTGTGTACTGTTTTGCGGTTGCTCTTCAACTATAGGGGCGAGATTATGTACGGATTAAGAAGAAAAGGCTTGACCCACTTGCTTTTCAAAGAGCACCAAACCAAAAACTGACATGTGGGGGCTGGCTTTCATTCAGCATCAGCACTTCTGCTATATAGTGTGAGACACTGGAAGCTCGTGTTTATTGCTCTTAAGACTATAATTAGCAGGGCTGGCTTATGGTGTTTAAATGCTTCCCTGACTTACTGACTGATTGGAAGTTTTTTCTGTGCCTGGGAGCTTTTTTTGTTTGTTTTTACAACTATATTCTCCCAATAAAAATACATAATCACAGCACAATTTTTCTTCAAGGTTTGATGAGTTTGCTTGCAGGTCAGGTGGCATTTTGCATTTTTCAAGCCCTGAAGATAACACAAGAATGGAGGCGAGAGCCAAGTCAGCACACAAGGAGGAGGGAGGCAGGACAGAGATAGAGAGGAGAGGCAGTGGAGATATCCACTAAGAAAGTGGAAGACAGCGGGCAGGAGAAGAGAATAGAAAAGAGTGACAGTGTGATGTAGTGACAGAGGAAGTGGAAGGAGGCGCGAGGCAGCAAAGTGGCAAGACAAAGACACCAGGAAAAGCTACTAGAGGTGGAGAAGAACCTGGGGAGTGAGAGGCGAGTGAGAGGAGAGGAGTGAGAGAGAATGAGACCCAGGAGGTAAACTAATCACTGAGCACGCAATGCAATTTTCTGGCTCTGTGCCTCCACCCCACCATACTCCTCCCTCCTTTCGCTCTTGCTCCCTCCCTTCCCACCACGCACCCCCTCTTCGTCTCGGGGGCTCTTTTTACTATTCCACTCACACACTGTCTCTCGCTCCTCTATCTATCAGGCTGTACCATTTCAGCTCTCCCCTCTCTGATTCTGTAAACCCCTCTGGCTACCAAAAAAATGGAGCGAGCCACTCTGGTCAACAGTGCTGGGAAAAAAAAATGTTGTAGATGAAGAAGCAAGGAGTTTAAATGATGACGTCTGGGTGATCCTGTAGGATTTTTAGGGCTCAGTCATTCCAATTTTTCTGCATGTGTTCCTGTGGTTCTGTGTGGGGTTGGACAGCAGCGAGGAGAACGACGGGAAACACGGCTTCAGTCAATGTCAAGAAAAGAGAAAGTGTCACTAAACATCACCTGTCTGTTTGCATCAGTGCATGCGTGCAAGCAGTGTGCGTTTTCCCGCAGGTGGAGGCATTTAGGAAGCGTTTGATATTACTGCAGCGACGGTTTGAAAGTGTGTTGAGTCTCTATCCCGAGAGTGTCGGCGGCGCCTGCCTGCTTCACGGTTTTGCAGCGCCTTGATGATGATGATAGATGTTCACTCCAGACATGCAAATAACGTAGGCGGCCCCCTTGAACTGCGCAGATTCTCTCGTTCACGCAGGCTGCGTGATCGCACGCACACACACACACACGCACACACACACACACACACACACACACACACACACACACACACACACACAGTAGAATGCAGTCATTAGTCATTTTGTCATAAAAGCAGTGTCAGCATGAACAATAAACACGGCTCATCCAAAACAAGGCTTTTGTCTTTCTAAAAGAAATGGTGTTGGCAGGCAATGCCTCTAGCAATGAAATAACCAAACTGACCACACACACGCGAACACACACACACACACACACACACACACACTGCACTGTGTGTAATACTGCAGAACAGTACTTTATGCCTGTCTGATTCAAGTAGGCGACAAAGGAGCAAGAAATTAGTCAATCCATGTGACCAACGACGGCTCAAACAAAATATTGAGATGTAGGACAGGCACAGAAGTGGGACGGGGCAGTTAAAGCACACGGGAGACCAATTAAAGACAGATGAGGTTATGAGGAGAAGGTGAGTGATGAGAAAATTGGGGGAGGAGGAGGAGAAGGAGGAGGGGGAGGAGGAGGAAGAGTAGAGGGAAGATAACAATATTTGCTTAGTTTTACATACAATGATGACAAAGTGAAAGGCAATTGAGATGTAGTGAAAGAAAGAAAGAAAGAAAGAAAGAAAGAAAGAAAGAAAGAAAGAAAGAAAGAAAGAAAGAAAGAAAGAAAGAAAGAAAGAAAGAAAGAAAGAAAGAAAGAAAGAAAGAAAGAAAGAAAGCTGAGTATTGCCGTGGCGGAAAATGTAGCGGTCAGCTGGTCCCACATTGCTCAACCATGAAATCCTAACTTGGGGAAATATGGACATTTCACACACCTGTGAACAGTAGTGGAATATCCTCTCCTCTGATGTTCACACAAAGTGCAGCGAGACAGCTCAGCCTGAAACCAGATGGTTTGGAAAATCCACACGTGCACGTCAACACACCAGAGCACGCACGCAAACTCAGCGACTGGTAAGTGAGCACTGCCGGTGGAGTTTAGGGGCTTGCCGATTGCAGAGGCTGACGAGCGTCCCGATGCATAATTAACAGGCCGGTTTGGCACCTGACAGCCTCAGAGGTCACGGCGTCCTCTCCATTAGCTGGGCGCCAATCAGCCTCTGGATCACCTGAGCACGTCCTTGTCCCAGCAGCAGATTGCCCAGAGGACATCAGTCACATTATACAGCCCAATCAGCAGCTGGGATTCACACAAAGGCCTGAGCAGAGACGGCAGGAGTACTGGCTCACCCCATATGAAGCTGAGCTGCCATTCAGAGCGGATGGGGCACAAGATAAAATAGAACCTGCACAAGGACGTGGCACAGATCAAAATTTAAGGCTGAGCTGAGATGCACATGAGCTTATTGCACCCTGCACCTGATTGATTTTTAAAAACTTTTTGTTTGTGCAGAAATGAAAGTTGTAGAAAGGTTGGGAAATTTTTAAAAAATGATTCACCTGCTTTGCATCATTAGTGTTGTGTTTTATTGAGTTACTTTTTACCGGGGTCAGCTCCGGTTGCTGGGTCTCCTCCTTAATTCAGCCAATCAGTAGGACTTCCACTGCAGACACAGAGATCACAACAAATCTGTCAAACCCATGGACACCCGGACAAGTATTCATCTTCAGTGGAATATAGGATTTCCAAATACATGCAGTTACATCCATCAAGAAAGGATACTAAGGTTAACATTATGTGATGTGATTTAAATCTATCTGATGAAGTGTTATAGCTGAAAGTCATGTTAAGTCTCTATATTAGATATGCTGCATTGTTTGTCCTTCAGTCCACATGATGCCCTTTGGTTAACTCTGAATGGTCAATGGAAGGCGGTGCGGAGTGACGTTAAACTTACTCCTTGGAGCTATTCAAAATTCCACTTTTATGATGTTCAGGTCTTTTTTTCCCCCTACTTTTTTCCTGAACTTTTCCACTTCCCATTTCGTCACGAACACGCCATCAATGCTGTATATATATTCATATCACTATTAAACTGATTTCTCTGCAGTAATTCCAGTGATGGGAGCAAATGTGTTTCTTTTAAATGTCACTCCCTTGCAGGTCAGTGTAATTGTGTTTCTGAAAATGCCACATCAGGTGTCACCAGTTTTAATTTATCTTGGACATTTTGTGGCATTTTGTTGAGACGTGTTGAGTACGTTTTACAATATCAATGAAACACAAAAGATGACATGAACTTTTGTTTGAGGACCTGCAGTCGACCCCTGCCTGTGACCAGGCGACGAGATTCAAACACAAACTGACACCTCGGTCTTCGTGGTCATATTAGTTTGGCTGCACCTCAAGTAAAAACTCAAGTCAGCAATACTTTCGGTGGTATGGAAGTTTTCAAGCTACCTCAGATGGACCCCCAAATGAAATGTTTGTTCCCACTCAGACTGCAACACGAAATCTCTGGGCTCCCATTGACCTGGAACCGGGCCTCAACACAATACTGAAAGGCTCCTTTGAGAGGGCCAGTACGGCAGGACGGGGTAGGAGGGGTTTGAGGGCAGGGAAGCCAGCCTGGGGGACTGCGAGCTAAGGGTCCCTTAGGCCCTGTTTCCCAGCTTAGAGTGATAGGCCCATGGAGATGAAAGAACCCCAGACTCTGTGAATTGAACTCTAGACAGGTCTCACACACTGGATGTGCTAACACAGGGCCTCCTTCAAAACCGCAGAATGACTGCTTTCAATTGGCAGGCCTATTGTCTTTGTGAAGAAAGCCTGTGTTTGACTTTAGATCACCAACAATGCAGCCGACACATGTTGTTGCAGTGGCTCCGTGGAAGGCCTCGTTTGAGTGTTCCAAAGCTGTAATGAGATTACAAATTTTTACTTCTCTCCTGCTCGTGCTGGAGCTTTATTTTTGCTGTGTGTTAAACTGATTTAAACAGATTAGGATTTTTAAGTTTCACTTCAGTCATTTAATGGTGCTTGAAAAAACAAAAACATAGATTTCATTAAGGGACCATTTGATAAACAAGCAGCCAAAATCAAAGTTTAAAACACACTTTGAACTTGAGCCAATGATGAATTTTGCACCTGTTCTCAGGAAACTAGTTGACTTAGTTGGTATTTTTCTTCCTTCTTGGCAGGTCATCAGTGAGCGTCTTGTGCCGTTGGGGGTAAGCAATATCTCCTCTTTCTTGAAGTTTAACCCGTCTGCTGTTGCTTTTGTGGACACAAGCAAGATTTACTCTGTTTGAACTGCATGCTGGATAGCTGGTGAAAGAAGAAAAAAAAAACGCCTGGACACTTTTCAGTGTCATAGGGTATGTGTATATGCAAGTCTACCATTTGTGGTGACTTTCTATCTAAAAAACCATGTTTGCATATACTTCGCACGATGTTTGTCTGGTCATGTTGTGGAGAGATGAAAGTCTTTCTTGGTCTCTGAGAAAGTGGATTAAATTGTGGGTGATTATTTCAGTGAGATTTAATGTTGAATCAGTTTCCTTTACTTTACTATATGTTACTGACATGATGGCAGATATAATAGAAGGAAATATGTCTTTGTACTCAAACTCATGCGCACGAAGCTGCCGTGATAACACCTTGATGGGATATTTTTTTTTAATCAGGTTGTGCAAGAACAGGTCTAATTTGCATGACATGACATCCTGTCAAACATGTGTATAGTCAAATAGATGAATTACCCCTTTGGAAGGTGGAATAAAAAAGTAATCTATTATAAAACAGAATGACATTATCGCTTAAATACCACCGTGCATTTTCAGGAAGTCGTTCATTCGCTTTAAAATGGTCAGTCGAATAAAAAGTGACAGAAGTTTTTCTGTGAGGTATGATACAAGAGTGCATGGAGCAAAGTTCAAACGTCTGGTCCTGCTTCTTCCTCACAGTGTCAAATGGCAGTAAAAAAATCTAACTGTTGGTTCAAGAAAGCTACAGAAAATGTTGGGCATCTCTTGTAATGTGCTGATGGAACAAAATGGAGACAGAAGCTCTTCTGATGGGCTGTTGAAAGTTCGTACTCATTAAAGTAAACTACGTTGCTCTAAATGAGCTGTCCTGCTTTTTACTCACAAGTGGAAACCAGCTGCAATGCCCGACCTCCGACCAGAGGCATGAACAATCCTGAGGAGGCCTGACTTATATCACACCAAGGACTTTAGCAGAGTAGGGAAACATTAACATCTCGGACCGGGTCCAATGTAAGCTGGCCAAGATATAAAAACACATCCTTTTACCTCCTTATTTAGCCTTCATCAACACTAAGCAAGCATTTTCTCACCCGAAACTGACCTATGAACACCGTTAAAACATGCATCTGTGTTGCATTTAAAGGAGAGTGAATGACACAGAACAGAAAGGCTCATTTACGCCTGCACAAGCACAGGTGCTCGGTGCCAGTGAGAGCAAATCCTTCTGCCACCTCTAAATCTTTTTCTGTGACCACCCATTGATCAGTGCCTCAGTGCAGCAGGTTTTAATTAACCAGTTCGAAGAAACCAAGAAAAAAAAAAAAAAAAAACCTGTTAGAAAACAGCAACTATGTGCTGAACAATAATAAAACACAGGGTAAGTGTGTTTGAGTGAGCACTGCGGTCTCACTGCTTTTGACAGCAATGTTTCAGTAAAACAATTAAATTTGTAACAAATGCAATTATAGAAGTTTCAGTGAGTAACTTTTGCCGTTCGTTTAGCAGCTGCAGATGCATTTTCTGACATGCTGTTGACTGCAAGGACTCGTTTACACGACGACACTTTCAAGTGGAAATGGAAAAAACCTTCATTATGTTTTGGGCGTCTATGTATACAACAACGGTGCTTGGAGCCACTGAAAATGCAACTTTTTAAATACAGCTCCCGAAGTGGAGCTTTTCGAAAACCCTTCATTTCCGTCTCTGTGTAGACAGGGGAAAAACTAAACTTTCTGAAAGTGGTGCTACTGCTCATGTGCACCACAGTCATAGTAAATAGTTCTTCTGCACATGCACGAGTAAATGGACCAAAACAACAATGGCAGCCTACTTCATAACAAAAAAAGAAAGAAAAAAAAAAACCCAGCGACATCTCCTGGCCTGGGATGCTAACTACATCATTTTCAGTATTTCTGCTGTTTTTGTGTAAATCGTTGTTTTCAAAACATTTACATCCAAACACAGAACTTCACCGAAAAGATACAAGGTGCCTAAAACATCCCATCGGTGTGAATGTGAGTGCTTGCTTCTTTCTGTCTGTGCTTGAAATGTATTTCTCTTTCAGGGCCTAAATAGTACAAAAGTCATCTTCAGTGTCCACAACTAACTCACCAAATGCAGTATATGGCATTTTGCATCCACACCTTTGTGGTGGCTGACAAATCCATTCGAGACGTGTCAGTGACGACATGAGCACAATCACCTCTTTAGAGTAACAAAAGAGAGAGGACCACACAGCCCCTCCGGCCTCTGGGGCAGCTTCCCTTCGCTTCCCCAGCCAAGGGTTCACTGAGCTCTGCCCACAGTTCCATCCTACGTCTGTCCAGCTCAGCTTTCTGTTTAGTTTGAAAGTAGCTTTAATCCTCTCACAAGTCTGAATGCAGTTGGATGGTGAGTCTCGGTCATGTGATACTGGGTCGTTTACTTTGAAGATATAGATGTGGATTGGCGGTGAGAGCCTCGAGCAGTCATCCGCCGGAAAAAAAAAAATTTACATAAGGAGGTTATTCTGAAGGAGGGATGTGCTTCGCTATAGAGGATACAATTAGCATGATAAAATTGTGTTTTGATCTGTTAATTGAGCTCTGGCTGTGATGCAGACACAGTCGGACTCTTCAGTGTTTGAGGATTTTTTTTCCCCCCTTCTTAGTTCAAGACCTTATTAAAGTTGAGTGGGTAAAAACTTTCTATCAGTCCTCCAGTTCCACACGTCCTCACTTATTCATGCACTGTACACACACTTTACTCCACCATTAATAATCCAAAGTGCTGTAAATCTGTAACAAGTTATCCATGAAGAAGAATTTTAGGGCAGTGTTTGCTTTTCTAAATGATTGCCAGAACAACTTTAGGAACTAACAGGATCCACCATAATCTCTAAACTGAAATATTGCTGTGTGAATTATGATATTGAAGCGACTGTGAATCTTCAGTTACACACGTCCGAAAAGACAGATGTTGTCACGAATAGCAACAGCTGAGGGAACCGAAGCATCTGGATGATATAAGTCTGTCAGAGCAGAACATATAATACTCATATTTATAGATTTTCTGTGAGTTATACTTTTCAAACATTATCTCCATTGCTGTTGTGAAAGCAAAAGCTGCTTGGATATTTTAGGATAGACAAAGTTCTTTGAGTCCGAATCTCACGTGGTAACGTCCCAGGTCGGATGATAATACAGACATGATTTTGTGGGAAATCCACTGGTATGTTGCAAACAAGTACTCGTAGCTCATCGTCAGGATCGTTGCCAACAACTTTTGGAATGTATAACAGTGTTTATGAATTCCTCACACCGGTATAGTATAGAATCCATCCATCCATCCAACTGTGCTGTACTTGTTTTATCTAGACAAAGGTTAAACATGCAGGAGCTGATCCGACGCAGGGCATAAGGTACCTTAGACTGCGTTAAGTCAAATGGAGAGCTAACATAAGTCATGCACACGTTCACACTTGAGGCTAAATGATATATTTATTCAGGCATTTATGTTTCTGTGGGAGGCATCATGGTGTCATGGTTTGCACTTAAGCCTTGCAACAATGAGCTGAAAAGTCAAAGGTTGTCTTGCTACCATTTAAAACATTAGACACACACAGACACCCACAACATGGACTGTACAGACTAGATAGGTATAAATACTGAAACAAATACTCTCAGATATCATTTAGCATCATGAGATAGTGCAGTCTAATGACACCCTCAGTGACTTGTCCAGAGTGTCCTCTGCTACTCGTTGGAAATTGCATTTTTTTTCTGTTTTCATTTCCAGATTGTTTCTCAATAAAACAGCAACATTGTAATAATGATCATTGTGTTCGCAGATGATGAGTGAGTAGCACGAGCACTTTGGGATCTTTCATTGTTATTGTTAATCAGGCTAATCAACTCAAACATGTGCAGTGCACCATGTGTCAGGAAAGTTACCTTTTCCTCATTTACACATAGTGTGTTCAAAAAGGTTGGACTGAGGAAGTCAATTTCAAAAAGTGCCATTTTCAGAAATCCTGCACCCAGGAGCAGTCAAAACTCGAAGAAAGTTCACCAAGAACAGTTTTTAAGTTCACACTTAAAACGCAGCACCAATGAAACTATTTTCTAATTAAATGTGCTTGCACCTTTCCGTAACAGGTCTGAATTTTGCTCTTTATGATGAGGACACTTTAATCAGCTGACTCTAGTTAGCAGGCACCATATTTTTCATTTTGCCACGGTGACACTGTTTAATGGAGGGCAAGCTGCTATTCAGTCAACGCAGAGTGGACTGCTGAGATGCTGATGCGACTGAACTGTGCTTGATGGAATAATTCATCATCTGTCAGAAAACACAAACTTCTTGGGAACTCACCCTGCTGAATTAAGGATGCACGCCATCAAACAAACAGTCTTTATCAGCCGTGTCTTGTAACATAGTGGCACCAATGTACTTTCACCCCCAACATTTCATCAGCAAACAGCAACTCTTCCAGGGTGTGACATGACTGTAGAGTTCCTTATTTGTGTGTGTGTGTGTGTGTGTGTGTGAGTGTGTGAGTGGGTGTGAGTGGGTGTGTGAGTGTGTGTGAGTGTGTGAGTGGGTGTGTGAGTGTGTGTGTGGGTGTGGGTGTGTGAGTGGGTGTGTGTGAGTGTGTGAGTGTGTGTGAGTGTGTGTGTGGGTGTGTGAGTGGGTGTGTGAGTGGGTGTGTGAGTGGGTGTGTGAGTGGGTGTGAGTGTGTGAGTGGGT
>OMNM01044704.1:0-13636 GCA_900302745.1 Parablennius parvicornis
GCTGTCCTCTGTCACCGGTTCTGTTCATTATCTTTATGGACAGAATTTCTAGGCACAGCCATGGACCGGAGGGGGTCTGGTTTGGGGACCACAGGATCTCATCTCTGCTTTTTGCAGATGATGTGGTTCTGTTGGCTTCATCGAACCAAGACCTTTAGCGTGCACTGGCACGGTTTGCAGCCGAGTGTCAAGCAAGTGGGATGAGGATCAGCACCTCTAAATCCAAGGCCATGGTCCTCGACCGGAAAAAGGTTCCTTGCCCTTGTATCAAGTGGAGGAGTTCAAGTATCTCGGGGTCTTGTTCACGAGTGAGGGGAAGATGGAGCGTGAGATCGACAGGCGGATCGGTGCAGCGTCTGCAGTCGTGCGGACGTTGTATCGGTCCGTTGTGGTGAAGAAGGAGCTGAGCCGGAAGACGAAGCACTCAATTTACCGGTCGATCTTCGTTCCTACCCTCACCTATGGTCATGAGCTCTGGGTCATGACCGAAAGAATGAGATCCCGGATACAAGCGGCTGAAATGAGTTTCCTCCGTAGGGTGGCTGGGCGCATCCTCAGAGATAGGGTGAGGAGCTCAGTCACCAGGGAGGAGCTCGGAGTAGAGCCGCTGCTCCTCCAAATTGAGAAGAGCCAGCTAAGGTGGCTCGGACATCTGTTTCGGATGCCTCCCTGACGCCACCCTAGGGAGGTGTTCCGGGCATGTCCCTCTGGCAGGAGGCCTCGGGGCAGACCTAGGACACGCTGGAGGGACTATGTCTCTCGGCTGGCCTGGGAAAGCCTTGGGGTCCCACCGGAAGAGCTGGAGGAATTGTCTGGGGCGAGGGAAGTCCGGGCATCTCTGCTAAGACTGCTGCCTCCGTGACCTGGTCCCAGATAAGCGGTAGAAAATGGATGGATAGATGGATGGATGGATTAATTAAATTTAATCGAATAGTATTTCAGGTTATTTTGTCATTTTTTAAAAGTCTTTGCAAACACAGCATGTACCTTCTCTTTGGAGGGATGCTGTAGTGGTCCCTGTCCCTATGTGCAGCCGTCCTGAAACTTTGAATGACTTCAGGCCTGTTGCCCTCACCTCGGTAGTGATGAAGGTCTTTGAAAAACTTGTGAGGAAGGTGATACTCAGGGAGACAGAACACAAGCTGGATTCAATGCAGTTTGCATATAGGCCAAACAAAGGCCTGCGTTTCTGTTTGACCCAGTGTTCTCCTCCAGGCATTCTCCACAAGTGTTTGTGCTGTTGCCCATTTTATTTATCCTTTAAACGAACATGTGTCGGACCAGACATGACAACAGAACTATCATCAAGTACGCGGATGACAGTGTCACTTTAATTAAAGAACAGAAAATAGAGCAAGTGCAAGTAAGTGACAGCTTTTTATCTCTGTAAGGTTTTATTGTTTTTATTGTGCTTTCTCTTCATCTATTTTTTATCTTATCATAATTTAATGGTAAATGGTGGAACATTGAGCACTTGTCTTGTCTGTTGTGTTTCACTGGAGCAATTATCTGCTTGTCTTGTTTATCGTGTGTCTTTGTTTGTTGTGATGTGCCAAATTATCACAAAATCTGTAAACAAGTGTACCTACTGGGACAATTATAATAACCTTGAACCTTAGCTTCCTGTTGGGTTTAGAGTAGGGGTGAGAGTTTTGTGGGTCTTGATGTGCTTTATATTGCGACAAATTTTGTAGTTGGAGTTGAAAAGTCCAGGTTGAAGTGGTGACAAATCTCAGGAATATTTTATGTATGTGACACTTGATGCTTCTTTGTGCTTTTCCTTCAGTAGTAATGTCCTGCTTGGTCCTGGTCCACAAGGACCTGCTTGGTCCTGGTCCATGCAGTCCTGCCTGGTTTAGCGTTTAATGTACGGTACAGTCTGGAAGCAGCACTCCACATTGTTCCAACTCAGCCTGAAGCTGTTTCTATTTCACTCCTGCTGTTTTTAACCTTCAGACACTTCTGTCGCTGACTTTCCTTTTAGCTACGACACCTCTGAACACTTGAAGACATTAAAACTAGTTGAGAACAAACTCTTAAAACAGAAATTTCAAGGTTTTTGTTGATCACCTTGTATTTTTTGGAGTGTTTTATGAAAATCGAATTTCTCATGCTCCTCGATGCCTCTTCACTATCAGGGGAGAGAAACTGATGTGCTGCAGTGTGAAAGTAATGTGTAGCATGCAAGTGCAAGATCAGGAATCCTACTTATATGCCTGAGTACTTAAAAGAGTACAATATGGGAATGAAAAAATATGCTGTGGGAATGTTTGGCCTGACTCCAGCTCTTTTTCTGCTGCTAGGACCTTTTGCAGTAAAGCTCCACAAGGCTGAATCCTGGGCCTGTGCTCATTTATTATAGAAAACCACACAGGAAATCGAAAGAAAAAGTCAGGCCCTGCAGTAGAGGTGGGATACGATGGGGTGATTCAGGGTCACCTGCCACGCATTCTGAATGCACACGATGGAGATGCGCTGACCTGCACACAGACGCTGAATTCTATCATTAGAGATGTGGCTTGAAGTTAAAAGCAAAGCCAAAGCTTGACCCAGAGGACTGTTAAATAATTTCTGCCCTCGTTCATTCATGTGTTGAATTTCTTCAATTGAAGCAATCCTCCTGAAAAGCTGCACTCAAATAACATCAATGTTTCATGCAGATCGCAACACAGGCCTATATTTGAACCTTCTTCTGACTCTTGTCAGTTCAGAAGCTGCCTCTGTGGAATGAAAACCAACTTCTCCATAAATATAACTGTAGCTCCGTGTTGGCCTTCTAAATGGTCTCAAAGTGCAGAAATAATCAAAGAGGTTAAATCACATTAAACTCAAAGTGTATCAAAGTGGAACCACTTTCCCATGCTTGTCAACATGGAGAGTTTACATTCTGCTCCAGGTAACTGAGCCTCCGTATACTTTAGTGAAGAGTTAATGAGTCCACTCTGTAGTTCAGATTCAGATCAAGACAGTTGTGCCTCAGTTATTTAAAGAGAGAAACTTCAACAAGGTCGGAAACCTCAGGAGATGGTTTGGACCTCATGTTTGATGCAGTTGCTCAGTTCCGACCATTTCCTCTAAATCCCCAGGTTAGTGGTTTGATCCACAGTCTTATTGTGTGCAAGAGGGAAGTTGACTTAAAGTGGTGTAAAGCATCAAATTAGGTCCTGGGACCACAACTGGGCTAAGCTGGAATCGCTAGCTTTGCAAATATAAGAAACAAAAATAATTTATTTTCTGGAATTTGGACCAAACCTGATAAACTGCATCTTGATCATAAGGTGATGCCTCCTGTTCACTAAAATATTGGCCCGCAACCTGTGTTATGTCTGTCTGAGCCACCACCTTGAAATACCAAGACTGTGGTACTTTCTCTTATCTGCTCACACTCTCAGGGTTCTGTGGTTGTTTGCATTTCAATAATATCCGAAGGCATTTCAAAACAATCAGGAAACATTTGGTCTGTTTACAGAATCACTTTTGGGGACAACTTGATTTTTATTAAACATTTTGGTGCTTGATTGTGTAGTCTGGTTTGTATGTTACTCTTTTTTTGATTATTGTTGTTTTTCTGCCGGTGTTTTGTTGTTGTCATTGTTAGTCTTCATATGATTTTGTGTTGCATATTTCTGTATTTTGTTGCTTTTCTTTAGCTTCTTGGTGCTTGTTGTTCATTCGGTGATTACATGTTCCTTCTACATTCCTTATTGTTGTGTTTGATCTGGTTATACACTTTTAATGTATTATAGCTGTGTCTTGCAACATAATTTGGTGCTTTTGTTTCATTCTCTTAAGTGTGCAGATTTTTTTGTACCACATTGTTGCTATTTTCATCAAGTGAATGAAGAAGTGAACTAAATAATGTTCATTTTGTGTTCTGCCGTCTTGAAGTATTGCCAGTTTTATGGTCCAGGTTTTATGTCCTGTATTTCTTTGTTGTTCTACGTGTTTGTTCCTGGCTAAATTTTGAATTTTCTATGGCATTGACTCTGAACATTTTTATTGTATTTGTGTTGGTTGCTTATATTTAGTAACTTGTGCCTGTATTTAGATGATGTTTGTTTCATCTTTAGCATTTGTTTCAGGTTTCTTTTCATTATTAGACATTTCCCTCAGTGCTGCTTATGTTGTTAGTGGGGTTGTAATTGGCCCTGATACTCGCAATACTAAGGTTTTCAAATGTAATTAGTATTTACTTCCCCGTGATCAAAAACTAAATCAAAATATGCCTAATATATGAAATGATAAAAACAAGTAGTTTCGGATGCTAAAACAGCATCCAAATATAATGTGACACTAAACACTAAAAGTCGGGCTATTGAAATCCTTTCAGAGGATTAGTGGCTGATTAAGACTTTAAGGTTTTAGTGCCACTTCTACAAATTGCAGGAGAAAATCCTAGGGTGTTGAAAATAAATATTTCACAGCTTCAGCTCAGAACTCTGAGAATGACTTAAAGTCTGCTTCATTAATTACTGTTACGGACTGTGTCAGAGAACGTCACAGTGAGAAAGGCAGTGTTGACTGATCAATTACCACAGCGTAGTGGACTGCGGGAGCCGTAGCCACCTGCTGGGTAATTTAATTGTAGGCATGATGAATCACTGTGGCCCCGTCGACTTGTCATACGAGTCTGACGATCCACTTACCCCAGAAAACCAGTGAGATGTGCCATCACTGACGGCGCTGGGTTACTTCATCAACCTGAAAGGAAGAGGTAAGTTGTGCAGTGGCTCTGATGATCTACTTTGTATTTCATCGGGCTTTGTATTCACATAGATGATGTTTTCCCTTTATGTTTCCCTCATGTGCTCTATTACTAATATGGATGCAATAGTTATCTGGTGAACTTCATGTTTCCTATGTTCCATATCACATCATGAAGTCTTTTATTCATGTTCACATTTTGCCGCATTCCTGTTTCCTCATGTTTTAATGTTCTATTTTATGACTGCTGTCTGTTTTTGAATCTTCATTTCTGTTGAAATCTCAGGTGATGTCTTGTGCTGCCTTCCGGTTTTTTCTACAAGCTTGTTTCATCATTTCCTTGCTTGTTCTTTTCTGTGTCTGTTTCTGATTTCCTATGTGTAAGTACAGGTGTAGTCTTCTGTGACCACTTAAAAACTATAGATGCTTCAAACTTCACCGAAAGGCCCAGCCTACATGTCATGCTTCTAAAATATACTGGCTATTGTCTCATTTTTGTATTTTATTCCACTATGTCTGTTGTTGAACAATGGCCTGCAAATGAAACATCGATGATTAAGAACTCTTGACCCTTGACCCTTGTGTTGTGTGTTCAAGTCTAGTCTTTATACTAGAACATTCAGTGAAACAATCATTACACACAAGGGAACATTTTCTTTACAATTTGCAACTATCACGTGACTCATGACACGTTGTTGACAGATGGTGAAGGTGAAGCTGGAAACAGAATGACATGTAGCTTCTTGGGGATTCAATTCTGAGGCTGTTCTGTAAATAGTTTTCAAATAAACAATAAATAAAGCAACTTCTAATCAATCCATATCAGTTTTACACTTAAAATAATGTACTGATTTAAGCATCACCCAGTTCCACTTGAACCACTTCCGGTTTAGGCCCCGCACACTCCGAGTACAGATACAGATACAGATAATTTAGATGGTTGAACAGATACAGATACAGATAGTGGGGTACTCGCTCATTCCTAATCTTAATGTGATTGTTGAATTCCAGGTCTGAGTCTATAACAACACCAAGATTTCTGTCTTGATTTGACATCCAATCCAATCTCACGGCAGTTCGTCAAATGGTCAGAAAATCTGTTTTTCCTGTTCTGTGACATGTTTTTTTCTCTTTTTTTCATGTTACACATAACAAATTTCCAACTAATAAATAATAAAATTTGAAATGGACTTATCTTCCATGTCTGGGTAATTTTTCCCTATTAGACAGCGCATATGCTGTGATGTTAATGCCTCATGTAGCGGTTTAGTACTCTCTCTTGCTTGCGTTGTGTTATACACCAGGAGTCGATGTCAAACTTGATAAACTTTTAGTTGCACTGATAGGAAAACATATAAGTTCACCAACAGAAATCGCATGACAAGAAACACCTCACTTGAATTTCAGAGAACATCACTGAATATTGTATATATAACGAATAACAGTACAGGTACTGTATATACAAAAGAATTACCATACTGTATAAAATTAAATAAAATATGAATACAGGCACCTGTAATGTACACATTACTGTATAAAAGAAATATTAAAAAAGAAATATAAAATTCTAAATAGAGTAAGTATATTCAGTACAGTACATAATAAAGGTAACAAAATGTTAAAAAAAAAAAATATCTAAACTATGACAAAATGGTACTGTATAACAAATATTCACAGTTGAAAACAAGATGATATAATACAACAACAAACTATACAATATTTTTCAAACATAAAACCATCACTCCCTGCATGGACTTACTAGCGAGGCAGAGAAATCCAAGATTTTAACATCCAGTAGATGGCAGTAATACGCCAGGGATGCGTTTAGTCTGCCAAGATCATCAAAGAAGAAGACACAAACGGAATCCAAAATGGCGGCCGACATCGCAAAAATGGATATTGAAACTTGTAGTATTTAGGCTGTTTTAGTATTGCTCAGCTTCAAATCTGTCCGTTGTCCGCGCGAGGCAGGTTGGTCGCTCATTAAGGTGAGTTAACAGTTAAATATGTGTCCGTGCACAGCAATGTGGCGCCCAGTACAGGATGGCCGCTCTTAAAGGGACCGCTCCTCAGAGGTTCTACTGTATAAAACAGGAGGGTCAGGTCTCACAGCCACAGTTCACCAACAGAAATCGTTGAAACAAAATATAATTAGGAGAAGTCACTCACAACAACAACAAAAAAAAAGAAAAATAAAGAGAAAACATCAGTAAACACTTCATAAATCACCTCCTGGCTTGTGTGGTAACTAAAGGCCCCTTTTCTAATATTATTAAATACATTCTGTGAGCTAACTGCTTGCTATTTATCATGAGCCCTCCTGGCTGCAGACTGACTGCACACATGGAGCACGGTGCAGTCTGCAGGGGCTCCTGCATGTGGCGTTCAAGTGCCCACCGATAATAGCAAATTTATAAATAGAATCAAACAAAATAAAACAGTGTCAAACTCAATCGTGCAGGGCACAAGCAATAAAAACAAACTCAATGTAGAACAAAAATACATGATGGCAAGTGGAATCACTCCTAAACAACCGTTACATTGCTTTTATTCCAACAGTCAGGCATTAAATACTGTTTGCTTTACTGTTTTACTGTATGGCCAGTCCACACTAATGACTTTAAAGTTCCCAACATGTGTGAATCCACAGCAAGATTCCATTGAATAACTCAGCTGTGAATGCAGAGTGTCGTGTCAGATGTACGCATCCAGCCACTCATTGATCAAACCGACTTGGACACCATAGGTGTCCAAAACTCAAACCTCTCACAAAACCCAGGTCACTGCTGCTCCTTTGTCACTCCATTCGAACCAACATTGACCATAATGAATCAGATTTGCAAGGAGGCACAAAGAGCCCAAGTGAGCACAAAATGGACTCACAGTACCAAACCAAAGTTCAGCCGCTGGATAAGCAGAACAGTTTGGACTCTTTCTTTTTTTTTTTTTTGGATCCTAGGGACGCAGCCAGCATTCCTCCTCACTGCACCACACCACACAGCTTCTATGGGAAGCTGTTCTGCAGATTAACACAAAGTTCACGGTTCTGGTTACCTCACTGAAAACAGTAAGAGAGCTTTTATCTGGGAAGTGAAACTAAATTAGCCTAAAAGCTAATATCCAATATGTTTTAACTATGTCGTTCCTCAAGCTCCACCTGTAACATGAAGTTGCCTTCTGTTTGTTGACCCACACTGTCGGACGCACAAATCTCCATTCCTTCGCCTCAGAAACCAGCGATCCCAGTGAACTCCCAAAAGCCACTCCGATCTCTGTATGAAGAAACCAGGAATCGGAACTGTACATTCTTCTTGTACAGAACTTTCCTCCTCTTTCTTTTCTCTTCCCACTAACCGACTTCTTGTGCCCCATCACCGCTCGCTGATCGAGATTATATAGGAATGCTCCCATACACAGATAATGTATATGGTTTAGTCTTTTGGCATGATTTTACTTTTCACCCTCCCAGAACCAGCCCTTGTGTCAGGTATAGGGTTGAAGTAGCAGCAATCAAATGGAGAAAAAAATAGTAAAACAATCAAAGAAATTGAAGATGTAATGACCAAATTCTTCTATTAGAATATGCCACATTCTCATTTATGAGAAACAGACTTTTTTTTTTTACAAAGAGAGACACAGAGAAAGAGAGAGAGAGAGAGACAGACCGGCAGACAGACAGACCGGCAGACAGACAGACAGACAGACAGACAGACCTTGGGAGCCGCTTTCCTGCAACATGTATCATGAGTCTATATAACATTAACATTAATGTTGCATTAATGCAAATTAATATAGTCTGTTGTTCTGTCTGTGCTATGCAAAACCTTAACCTTAGAAATGTCTGTTGTTTGTGCGAAGCAGTTCCCTGAAATGGGTTCAAGAATGTCTGTACTGGTTTAACACAAAATATTGGGATGTATGTTCTTAACTTATACTCTCATCTTTATTTCTACATCATTTCTACATGGTTTGATGTAATATGTTATCAACTGTTACTGTAATATTACTATATGTTGTAGTGCCTCAATAATACTACAAAAAAATGCAGTTGCATTGACAGTAGTTCTGATGAGTTTGTTCCCATACGTGAGAACTGTTGCAGAGCTGATCAATGCCCTTATCAATGAGCTGATCAATGCCCTTATCAATAAGCAGGTAGCTATAATATAAGAAAATTATATCTTGACAACAATTGTTTCTCTACACTGTTCACGAGAGGTGTGTAATCGGGACTTATTTAAATTGAGTCTGTCATTCATTGTCATTGGTTCATAAATCTGTTATTTTTAAGGATCTTTGAGAATCTTCCAACCTCTAGTCGAGGTAACTTCAGATATATCTTTGAGAATCAGTTGTTTGACCAACAGAGAGGTAACCGCTCACCCCTAGCTATATGCACATTATAGGGCACATCTAATTGTAGATTCTAGTTTGCCTCCATGTTCAGTAATACTTTCACTTTTAAAGTTGTGTTTGCAAAACTGAGTAACATCAGGAGAGAATGGTTGGTTGTTCCCCTTCAGACAAGCCGGGGATTAGAATGTTTGCACACAGTTTAACATATGGGAGAGCTCCAACTCAGAGATCAGATGAGGAGTCAGAGAATAAATGTCAAATCTGAATTAAGATCGAAGAGGTCAAGGCAAATAAAAGTTTCCTCTCATGCTCCTTTGCTTCTGTGCATAAAATCTTGAGGAGAATATTACGATCTCGTGAGGAAAACCTTGAAATGAGATGGAGAGATACAGGGCTCGTGGGCTTCATTAACTTCAATGCAAGAGGGAAACTGATGTTAGACACGTGTAGCACCAAAGAGCTCCCAGATACTGTGAAGTTAGAATTAAATTCCTTAAAATGATCCCAGGAGCTCCCTCAAGTTCAGTTGTGCGACTATGAAGCTGTCGGAGGCGGCAGTGGAGTTCCTCAGACTGTCTGTCAGCCATCAGATAAAAGCAACAGACATTTTTCTTTCCCCCTACTCTTGACCTTCACTACAGCGGCAAGGCCCCTCCAGCCGAGATATGCAATATTCTCTATAGGTGTCCATCTACTGCCTTCACCACTTTCAAAGGTTCCTCCTATCCCGAGCCGCCTCACCTGTAAACTACAAAGACCAGGCGTTTTTCAATCACAGGTCTCAGTAGCAGTGGCCTGAGCATCAATGGCCCCTGGGCACTTCTGCACACAGCTGACCCCTGGGCTCCAGCAGTGGAGGGTTCAAAGCCAACACATCTCTCAGACGCTCTCATGAACACAGTGCACGTCGCTGCGTGGACTGGAGCGCCCGGGTGGATAGACGAAGCAAAGCCCACGTCTGGAGATGTGGGATCATTACGGGGAATTATAAATGGTGCTGACACATTAAGTCAAACACTTTCTTTTTGTTGATACTTTCTAATGATGATTTATGATCAGAGGCGATTAATGTGCATGCAGTGATTTATCACAAGTCCCAAAAGCTGAAGGACTTACAGACTTAGATTATTAGATAAATAATATATAACAGTAATTAAGACTGCACAAGTTGCTTAGGAAGTAAAACCCTGCTGAGAAAAGGCAAGGAGAAGTTACACTTTGCAAATATAAGCTCCATTAGACAAATCAACTATTAAAGCATATATAGCCTATTTGTTTAAACTTTTTAGTTTTAATTTGGTGTTGGTTGTGACAGGAAGTAGTGTGCAGTCTGTCTTCAGTTCTGCTGTTAGAAATATAACCATTGGCCAAAGAAAGTTGCAGTAATACAAAAGCTGTAAATCAAACACAAAAGCTACAACATGAATACAAAGGCTACAATATAATTACAGAAGCCATTGTTAGAGTACAAAATTCCCAACTCAGTTTAAAAAGCCTGAATACAAAGGGTTGCAGAGTCTTGTAGGAACAAGAATATCCTTTATTCAAGTCTGGGCAACGGGACGTTTTTCTGCAGACTTTGCATATTATGCCTTAGTTTTGTCTGAGTAATTGTTTCACAATCCAAAAACATGCCTTAGGGCTGTAAATATCAGTGTAATAATTCATATATAATGACCACAAGAGAGCACCTTCTTTAGACATGACGGGGCGCATTGATAAAACTTAAAGGTGCATGTAAAATGCCAGGTTATTGTCTGAAAGGCTAAAAAAACAAACAAAACATTACAGACCTAAACTTTGCTAGGCTGTAATACACTTGACCCAAACATGACAAGATCAGAACTTTGAAATTGTATGGTATGATGTGACCAAGGACAAGAACAACCACGACAGTGACATGACAGAAAAATGTTGCTGTTAAAGAATGAATGAACAGTGATGAAACTGTTAAAAACCTGTGCACATAGCCACACAGGAACACAAGACTGATGCTGATGGGGTGACTAAATGTTGACGAAACAAAAGAAGTAAACCAGATAACTTGATGTTCTAAGATTTGGTATCAAGACGACCTGGGAAAAGTGCCATGAGTGACACAAACATAAGTATGAAAATGAAGGTGTTTCCTTCATTGTGACTTATTTACACAATAAAAACATAAAGGATGACATGTCAGTAAGTCAAAGTCTTGGAAAGAGCAACAGAAGATACCCACAGTAGATACAAAGGAATACAACAGAAAACATTTCATTTTCTTATAATAGAATCCAAACATAAATGTCATTGATGAAATGCCTCTCATCACAATGACAGCAATATCTCTGCTAAAGGCTAAAATCCTAACAAAATCCTAATTGTATCTTTCTATGATGTTGAAAACAAGCACACTGAATCAATGGGGTGCTTTGTTTTACATCTGCCATCAGTAAATTCGTGTACATACAAAATGAGAACACACAAAACACAGAAATGATTTGTCAGTACTGTTAAGTATGTGTTCATTGTACATTGTCTTGACAAAAATAAGCTTTAGCTTTAGATTGATTTATTGTAAATTTCTTTGTTAGAAACGTGAACATTATTAGCTATTTCAAAGTGTGTGCATACTTTCCACACTGGCACATGAAAAACTTTAGTCAAAGCTCAAAACTTATGAAAGAGCCCAGACCCCAAGAAGAGAACGACTGTGTTTTGACTCAAGACAACATCAGCATCAGTACATTTCTTAAATGATGATCTGGTTTTATAACTAATGGATGTACAATTTGAAAGAGAAATATTAACCAAATTATGCTGCGGTGTTGCAGAACATGAACAACTGAAAATTCAATCCTCTATTAAAACCAAAAAGATGGATCAGAATAGTTTCAAATTCAGAGGTTCAGAGAATGTATTCAGAGGACTCATAACATGCAGCATATTTTGATTTTGATACAGGAGTATATGTGGCTGCCATACAAACACAGGCCCTGCAAACTAATTGTGCATACTTATATACATCACACATCTCTCTGCTTTAATCTGGCTCATTTGCCATAATTATAGCTGGTGTACAGCCTTATGAGGCACTAAAGCAAGGCGACATGATGAGGTTGTTCTCTTTTATTCCTTCACTTCCTTGGTTTTTATGGCCTAATTAGGCCAGTCCTCAGGGAGAACGCTGTGCTCTGGCACAGAGGAGACACAGAGAAGGGAAGAGGAAAACAATATCAGCTGTGCAGGATGAAGGCAGAACTGCACCGGGGCGGTTGGGGGGGGGGGCGCACCACAGAAGGATATCCAGGCTGATGGACAGTCGATACATGAGGGGCAGTCAAACATATAATGGTGGGAAGAGGAGGAAGGAAAAAATGATGGAGGAGAAGTAAGCCAATAGCCACCAGGGGACATTGTGGAAACACTAAAAACATTTAAAAAACCGTTGGATTAATGCATTCTTATTTAAGCTGAGATGCCACTTGTCTGCTCAGTGCTGCTTCTACAGACCAGAACAGGTATTTCGGTCAGGTTTGACACATTGTTTCCTTTATACACATCAGTGTGAAGGGCTTGTAGCTTTAGACAGGAGCATAGTTATCAATACATCTGTAGATTCTGTTAATTCATTGGACAAATGAAGAGAACGAGATGTACTGGATAGGAAAGTTAGAAATGAGAAATGAGAAACAGTGGATCCAGGTAATCCACTCTGTGTCCCAGAGAGAATGTTCTCCAAACATTTCACCTTTGTTTCATCCTCATCCACAATATTTCAGTGGCAGTAGAGCAAAGATCCAGTGGGTGAATGTCCTGACTCACTAATTCCGTTAATTTCCTTACATTTTGGGCTTCAAAGCAAAAACATTGATCTATTTCAAGAAAATGCTTCATACAATAGGGCAGCGAGGGGATGAACCCATTCAAAGTGGTCATGGGGCAAAAGCCCTTGAAGTGCCTGGACAGAGAGCCAGTCTATAATGAAGCTAACAGAGGAAATATTTCAATTTCATTCCAAACACATAAATGCAACAACGGCGAGGCTCCATTCATGTTGATGTTTAGGAACTTGATCTCAAATCGCACAATTACACCTACATATTGCACATTACATGACTGCATAACACGTCAGTTGCAAGTCAGCATGCATATTCATCGTACTGCCTGCCCACAGCAAACTTCATGTCGTGGCCAAAGTGCATTTACACATAGGCACTCTAAGTTACGAATATCATTTTCCCGTCATTCCTGGAACATTCCTGCCATTCTTTATGTGATGTAATGCATCTGAATAAGGTTCTTAAATGGGTGTATCGGTGCGTGCAATTACTGATAGTCATGGAGTATCTGGCTGCCAAAAAATCTTCCAAGAATAACAAGACTTGCCTTGGTACATGACGTGCGCAACTGAGCGTGTCGATTAGTTGTGATGCGTGGTGTTGCATAATAGAGCGTGACAGCATTTGCTCCTCTGTCGCATCCTCCTTTCTGCGCAACTCTGTGGCATTTCGCTGGATGTGGCTCAATCTGGAGTCTGTGAACTGTACAGCAGCTGATTGTAGATTGACTGGGGTGTGTGTGGAGCCATACATACTGT
>OMNM01044708.1:0-11807 GCA_900302745.1 Parablennius parvicornis
TAAGATTCTGTGCCGGCGGCGCACGCTGCAGCCCGCGCTGGTAGAATCAGACATCTGATGCCACTTTTATAAAAACTGAAAACATTTCGAGATTAAAAAAAAGAAAACAACGACTAAATGGATTCATTTGATTGTTTTTGTTGTTTTGTTTCTTTTTTTGTTTTTGTTTTTTTACATTTGTTCAATAGTGTCACAGATTCGTCTGCATTTGAGAAATAAATCAGAAACTGCTTACTAGAAGTGTTACCGTGGTTATGTGTTTTTCTTTTCAATACCGAAGTATGTTTGCTTTTCAGGGCTGCTCTGAGATGTGACGATAGGCTGCAGGAAATTCTGCCACCCTACACAGTCGCTTTTATGTAATATCTTGTAAACTACGCCCTCTCCGCTGCCACGACCTGCAATAATGACAATTTGCTCAAGGACCAGGGTGAACGGCAGTTTTCAATTGAAGACATTCTTATGAGCAGCTTTTAAATTTTAATGTGTTTTTAATAATTTATCATTTATATTTTAAAACCAACTATTTTGTGGAAATTTACTTAAAAAAGATCTGATCTTGGTTTTATTCTAAACATCAAAGTGAAGCCAAATGCTTTGGGTGTTTTCTCAGTGTCTTAAAATACTTTATCATGTGAATTTTAACAGCCACCCACTCCCAAACCATTTTCTTTGGTACATTAAATCTTTTTATTTAAGTACATCTAATTCATGAATTTTAAGTAAAATCTTCCACTGAACAACTTCTATGTTTCGAATTACACAAAAACTAACATTTTTCACGTTGGTGTGTGGGTGTGAGCACGGACAGCTTAGATATTAAATCCATCTTAATTATATATTTCTAGTAGATCAGAAAAATAGAAATATTTGAAATGCACGTAATATATGTCACATAGTGTATGTATTCAAATTAGTTACAATGGATTTTCTGTTTGTGCTCAAATATGAGAAGCAGTTAGGTTTCAGCTTTGTGGACTCTGAGGAGGAGGAAATGATCTGTGAAGAGCCTGGCGGGTCAAGTTTTGTCTTCTTCTTTCATTTTATTTAATGTTCATACAGGGGTATAAAGTCCTTGCAGGAGCTTTCCACATAGTGAAACTGACACATTTATTACGTCACTTGTTCATTGCCAATAATGAAAGAAGGCCACTCGATAACGCTCAACTCTGAGAAGTGTTATAAATGATTGTTTGCCTTTCTTTATTTGCACAAAATAATAATATACTACAGAATTACAAGAAGGTGAAACTGAACTGTGCAGAAGGAGGCTTATGTGAAATCCTCTCCATCAATTAACAGCACATTAATGACAATATAAAACAATAAACAATGAAGGAACAACAAGCAAAGAAAACTTACTGAGGAGTTGATAAGATAAATTTTTTAAAAAACACACACACACATACACACACACACATAGTTCTAAACTATGTCTCTCTGGGCCCCCTGTGATGGACTGTCGACCCGCCTTCACCCCTCAACCATATGAGTTGGATAAAAATGGTGCAGACGATGTCAAACATATTTAAATATTCGAAATAAAAATCTCAAATCAAATCAAAATCAAACATGCCGGCTTTTTATCGTCTTCACACTTCAGGAGGCGTTACATAACAATTTTGATGCTACTTCTTCAGAGTTGTATACGAATCTGACGGTGGCAAACAATTGATTATCTTCAAGACAAAGCCTGTTAACATCTAAATAATTGCCCTCTCCTATTGTGTAGATAGTTTATATTGCGTGAGTGTGTGCGTCACTGGCACTGATATCAGGAGGTTTATTGCTGTTGTAAAAAGAAAAAAAACGTCTGCTGTAGCACCGCCCTCCTCTTGTTATCTAACATGGATGTTAAAAAAAAAAGTGTAAAGATCAGAGATTGAAAAAGGCTGGACAGGCCACAGAGTTAGTTTAGTTTCATCTGTGAGAAGAGTTGCAACCAAGAGCACTGCTGAAGGTAAGACGTGACAGAGCGATCAATTTATCAGAGCTTGTTCATTTCTAGTGGACATCGCATGTTGTCTGCACGTAGTATTGATAATAATCTACCTTTAAATCCATTCAAGATAACGTGTATATTATCAGAATATCCTTTGCATTATTATCGAATAATTTATAGTGAATCTATGTTTTGTGTGTCTTTCTTGTCCTTTAATTATAGAATACTTTTATATTGCAGTATATTTAATTGAATTACTTCAAAATGTTTAGTTTTTTTTTTTTTTAATGTATTATTCATTTTCTTCTCTACAGTGAGAAATATGGAAACCACTACGGGGCAAAAGAAGGGCATCCTTAAGTTTGCCAAAAGTACGTTTTTATATTACTTGTTTATTTCCTCCACAAACGTGTCTGTTGATTACTTACAGATGACAGTTCACAGTCCTCAGCTGTCCTCAGATATGATAGCTGAAAGCTGAGTTAATGCTGATGCTTCCTCGTATGTTATGTCATATATGTATTTTAATGTGGGGTTTTTTTTTGTGTGCGGTATGTTTTACATGTATTACGGTAATTATGTATGTTCGCGTTACCCCATGGGACTGCAGATGGAAATTAGTTTTGAGCTAAATCTGGCATATTTACAGCACTGCGTGTCTGTTCGTCAATATGCACTATCCCATTCAAATAAATTAATAAATAAAATGAAATGAAAATGAATGCAACAAAGGCTTATTTCACATGGAAATAGTTCAAATCTCACTAAGAAGTGTGATTTCTTTTAAATCAGAATATTCCCTTGAACTTTTTCTACTTTTTGCTGAATGACTGATGTCAAACAGCCATTCAGAAGCTGAAAATTGGCCGACTTTGACTTGAGAGACCTCCCACTCTTCCCCGTGTTTCCAGCCTCAGCTGAAACTCAACCTGCTCGTCCTCTCATTCTCTCTCCATCCAGAGGTGTCCACCTTTCACTATGAAATGGGCGCCAGAAAACAGAGCAGCACCATCGATGCCGTCCGTTGGGACGTGCCTGACCTGGAGCAGGCGTACAGCTCGGCCCCCAGCAGATCCGTCAACACTCACACCAAAGAACTGCAGGTCAACCACACTACTTTCATGGACTCTTGAGTAGTTAGGAAAAACTTCATGAAACCTTTTGTTCATGCAAAACCACAAATATGTAAAAACTTGAATTTTTAAAACAATATTAAATGAAGCATCTTGAACTGACGTGTGCGATATGTGTTGAATTTCCAGCAGAAAAGCAGCCGTAACAACAGCCTGAAGGATCTCAGCAGTCTACAGGAGTGTGTCCAGTTCATCCACGACTGGAAGAAGCAGGTGGACCAAGTCTCTAAGGTTCGACCTGAGAGCAAGAAGATCCAAATATTCACTCATTAATAATAACAAGTCGATGTGAACACTGAGCGGAGGTGGCAGCTTGTAAGGAAAATAACCTGTTGTCACTGTCAACATAATTCTAATTATCAGAACATAAAGCCAGTGGGCAAAAGACAGGATCAAAAAACAAAAATCTTCTTTTTTTTTTTCTTCTTTTTTTTTTAAGTAAAAAGCAAGTCAGATGTAATTTTCTCTCTTTGAAACAAAATATTCTTTTAAATGGCCCCATTTGCCATCCAAGGTGTCTTTTGTGCCCCTGTACTAAAATAAAATTTACATCCTGTTATAACCTCAACAAAAGGATCAGAACAAGGAAGGTCTGATGTTTACTCTGGTGTTTTTTATCGATTGTGACAAAGAGGTTCGCTGAAGTTCACAGGTTGAAAAACTGAATAAACGAGAGCATTGTGTTGCAGGTTTATGTGGTTAATCATTTCACTGCTGGTTTGATGTGTTTGATCAGTGAAATATGCTTTCCTGCATTTCCCCCACTTAAGAATACAGATAAGTCTCGGATTTACAAACACAAATATTGTAACCATATGGTTTTTCATAAGTGAACTGACAACAGGGTTAACACGTCAGATAACTCACATTATCAGTGGCACATTGACCTTTCACCCGGCACATAGGAACTGCTGGGTCACGTCAGGTGGAACTGTGAAACATGACCACCACAGTTTGACACTCGTGACGTGAAATAAACAGGAATCGTCTCTCTCTTTACATCTGTATGACTTGAGTGTGATGTGTTCAAACAGGGCTGCCGGGGTCACGGAGAAGGAACCAGTCAGCAGGAGGCCCAGTGGTACGACAAAAAAGTTCAACGCAGCATGGAGGAGAGCAGGAAGCTCATCCTGGAGTGGGCCGAGGAACTCCGCCATGTCGACAAGGTCAGCGCTCATGACGAGGCGGTGTGCTCTTGAAGGGGCTTCTGTTTTAAAGTTTTCCCAGCAGACTTAACTTACACTGATCTGCTGTCTTTAGCTGCTGAAGGAGACTCCCTGGGAGCCTGACGGCTGGGAGGACAAGGACGGTCATGAAGAAGCACAATTGCAGATCATGGAGTGGGCGAAAGAGCTGCAGATGGCAACCGAGGTGAGGACTCACCCCGCACCCCCCACCAAAAATAAATAAATAAATAGATAACAGTCAAAGATATAAATGGCAGGTATTATTTCAACTGATTATTTCTGGCTCGTGTTTGCAGAGTTGCGGCATGCAGAGCGACAAGCTGCGGAAAGTCATGCATCAGCTGAGCCAGAAGAAGAAGCTGCTGGTCCGACTGGTGCCGCTGCTGGAGTTCATCACCTGGTCCCTACTGAAGGAAAACTGCTCGGTGAGGAAACTAAAAACCACAAACACTCCGCCATCTATTCCTTAGAAATTAAATAACAACAGTAAACAACATTATAAAGAGCTTTTACAAATCAGAGATTAAGATATTATAGCTTCTGATGATAGAGAAAAAACATAGTTGAAACCATAAAAGAGAACTCAGTCAAAACGTCACACTCAGTCGTTTGCTGCCAAGGCTTGACAAGTTATGAGCACGTTTTATGAAAGCTGCCATGTGAGTGAACCTCTCACGCTGTTTCAATAAAGACTCTATGATTCAGTTTATATGGTGATAATCTGCCACTGTTGATAGCAGGAACTCACTGGCCTTCGTGACACGGATGATGACACGTCTATCACGCTGACGTTATGAAATAAAAAAAAAATTAAAAAAACCCCAGCAGGAAGTTTTAAGGTTTATTCAAATATGCCTTGGATATAAAAACTGAAATAGAATCAACGATAACAGATAATGACTCCACGTGAGCAACACGTTTTTCTTCATGCTTTGCAGGCTAAAGTCCCACAGTTGTGGCTGCTGGCAAAGCAAAGGACCTGGAAATCGGGAATTCCAAGATACATCCCCAACTCAGGTGTGTGTTCATGGATCATTGTTCAACTAAATATTCGAGTGGGAAATTACAAGATGGATACTTTTATTTTGCATTTTGAGAATTTGATCTCTTTTTTTTTTTCATGGTAGTTTCATATATTGCACTAATTTTGAGTGAAGTCAGTGCTTTTGTTTAGAGGAAAAAGAAGAAATTGATTGTAATGCTTCATATTATACAGCTTTTCAACAGTTTCATATTGGTTCATAAACATTGTATTGCTTTTCTCTTTTCAGTCTGGAGTTGGATTTGCAGTGCAGCAGGTGAAACATCCTCCGCTTTATCTAACACAATCAAAACACACAAGCCATTTACGGCTCTGCAATAACGTTAGAATCCGTCTCTATTTGTAGCCGATGTGATTCTTGACCCCATGACCAACAACCCCTGGCTGCTGCTGTCAGACAACCAGCGTCAGGTCCAGGAGGGCCGCTTCGTGTCCAACCCCCCTTACAGTGCCCAGCGCTTCGACAGCTGGCCCTGCGTGCTGGGCTGGGAGGGCTACAACGGTGGCCGCCACTACTGGGAGGTGGACATGGCCAACAACAGCTGCTGGCGAGTGGGAATGACCACCGCCAGCTCCAGGCGACAGGGGCACTTCCCCATGACCCCCAAGCAGAACTACTGGGTGCTGTGGCGCAGCGCGCACCACTTCTACGCCTGCAGCAAGCCGGAGGTGGAGCTGCCCGTCTGCCTCGTGCCCCTCCACCTGGGCGTCTACCTGGACTACGAGGAGGGACAGATCTCCTTCTACAACGCTGAGACCAAGTCCCACATCTACACCTTCACTGGGACCTTCAAAGGGAAGCTGTACCCGCTGTTCGCCCCGATGGACGGACGCACGCACATGACCGTCAGAGAGCCGCACAAGATTTCTGCCAAATGAAGCAGACCGCGTTTAGAACGACGTAGAAGTAGTATTATATTCAAACTGTAATGTTTAAATGGAATGGTGAGAGAACAACAAGAAAATTTCATGAAAATAATGTCAAAATGTCATTATTCAGAATCGTATCGTTGATATTTTGGCTTTATTCTCAAAATGGAGTCTTCTGTCTGCAGATACTTGTTTCTATATTGTAGCTGTAATACAGCGCCGTACATTTGCACCTTTTAATGAAACCTGCGGCCTTTTTAAAGCCTTTTTCACAGATCTACCTCCTCCACAAAGGACGATGGAGGTTGACCCACTCAACTGAAAACTTTGACTGAATTTAATTTCCCTTGATGTTGCTTAAGTGTTATTCTGAATTTCTGCATCGGCTTGCAAGTTAATCTTCAGTTGAAACCCAAACAAAGAGTTAGTGGTGACGTTGACAGAAAGATAAAGTATATTTATCTAATCGTGCCACTCCCAAAATGACTCACAATGTTGTAACTGACTTTATATCAAGAATAAAACCATTTCGTCAGCTTTGAGTTTACATTAAAAAAAAAAAACTTTATTAGATGGTTGAAAGTGAAATAATACATTGATTTTTTTGTAAATTGAAACAAGCGGCTGGAACAAATAAGAAAATGTTTAGTTTTATACGATAGTTGCATGTATTCAGAGACAGGAATCTGTGAGCATGTTCTATTTTTTTAAGAATTAATTTTGCAGTGCATTTTGTACAGAATTAGAATTTGATATGAATAAATTGACGTCTTCAAAACGTCATTGTGAACACACATTGCTACGTACATGAGACAAACTCTAGCTTGAGCAGATGTGCGGCGCCTCACGTCTCCCTCTTGCAGATCCAGGGTCCGTACGCCTCACAGTCGGCGGCGAACAGACTCCCTCCTCCCCTCAGGTCTGCGCAGTCCCTGTGATCGGCGTCCCACTCCCCCGTCACCCTTTAACACACATTTTACCCAAACTGTGAATACATCAAGAAAGATGCGTTTCCATTTGTGATGACCCGAGTAGCAGGTTGAAAGGGTTAAATGCGCAACAAAAATGGAATCAACGGATATTAATGTATCTGGTTTTTGCGTAATAATACATCTGTGTCCATTTGCTGAACTACTGTAATAAAAGCAAAGTGAAATCAGATGTTTGTGATTCTTGTGCAAATGCAGTGAATAATTTGTTCATTTGATGGTTGAAGTTGTCTCAAAGAGGGGATTGGTCAGTTGGCAACAGCTAATCTGAAGATGATAAAACTGAAAAAGAATCTAAAAATCCCATAATTGTGTATATTGTCATCATCGACATTCCTCCGCTCTGGTCTTTTACCCGTATATGGTCAAGCTCTGCAGAGGCCTGCTGACTCATTCATTAGACTCAGGTGTGTTGGAGACGCCTTCAGGATGAAGGGACAGTTTGCAGGATCGTTGATTTTCAGATGAGAAACTCTCTAATGGACGAGGGAAGCTTTTCCCCAGCATGAGCGTTTCCTTTCAATAAATTAAATTAGTTTATTAGTTTGTTACAGATGCATTTATACAAAACAGCAAACAAGAACATTATTACAGAACCAAAAAAGGCATCGGCTGAAGCCTGGGGCTTATTTTGTGGATCCTCTACCATCAAAGGATTACTACAAAACAAAAATCAATTACCAAATACAAAACTACAAGAGAGTTTAATTTAGAAATCTCTTATCGGATGATAAGTAAAAAGATAACTAACAATTCAAAGAATAACCTTTAATTATTTTACATTTCAAGCCCTTTTTGAAAACACACAGATAATTACACCTTTTCAGTTCATCATTAAGTTCATTCCATAATCTCACTCCCAAACTGACACACGTCTATATTTAACATTTGTTCTTACTTTACAGGTTTGAAACATTAACACCCCCCTTAGATCATAAATGTCTTTTTTTTTTTTAAATTAATTTTGAATACCATCTGGAATGCTATTATTCATCACACGGAACATAATTTCTAATGTTCTGAAATATATAATTTCCAAAAACCTTTAATGTGGATGATTGTATAAAAAAACAGATTGGTGGAATCCCGGTGTCCAGCTCTATTTATGGTCCTTATTGCTCTTTTCTGCAATTTGGTTATTGAATCCAGGTTAGTTTCATATGTATTTCTCCATATTTCCACACCATAAGTCATATAAGGCAGCACAAGAGAATAGAATTTTTTATACAGTAAATCTCTAGTTTTGTAAAAAAAAAACAAAAAACAAAAAAAACAACAGAAATATAGTTCGTTCTTAATAGAATGGAAATAAATAAGAATTTGAAAAATGCTTTAAAAAAAAAAAGTTTGTGTATCAATTTAACCAGTGGCTGACTTACAATATATGTCAGATAATTATGCTTTTAAGAATCAAGCAGTTGTTAAAGAGACTATCTTCATGTGGAAAACATTACAAAAACTGAAAAAAACTTCCACCGAAGGTTTTCCTGCAGCCCGGTGGAGAAGAAGTAGCAGTGATGCCTCCACCAACGCCAGCCGTCAGGACACAAGCTGCACCTGGAGTCTCCACGGGAAGAGAAACAGATAAACACTTTTCACATCATATAAATTAAAGAAACTAGTAGAAATAATGAAGTAAAATGTGAATACAGGGGTCTAAAAAAAAATCAGTGTTATTGTCTTTCAAATCATTTGTGGACGACACATATGTGAGCTGATACTCGTCTGCAGCAGAAAAGGAAACACAAGGCACCTTGAGTAACAGAGAGCAGCATGAGACCAAGACCCTGGCGTTGTTTTTCACACTCCTGCAGCTTTGTTCTTGATGCTTCACATGAGTGAAGCACTTCAGGCTCGGTGGGCCTCGTGAATAACAAGTGACATTTCACACATCAATGGAACAAGAGGAAGTTAAAAGGGTTGGTCTGTGGTTTGATTTAATGAGTGTGTATAATTCAATGTTTCCGTTTATACTCACCGAACAAAGTGCAGAATAAAGTCAATCCGATAAAGAGAGCGATGGCTCCAATTACAACAACAACCAGTCTGTGTGTCGGCTGCAGAGTTTGACAGTTTCCTGCATGTGTTCAGAAAAAAATACTGTTATTTGTCTTCTACTGGAGGTATTTAAACTTGAATAAAACACGAATATTATCCCTCATGCCACTATACACTTTCTAATCTGTTGTCTTTTTACTCTCAGATATGTTCAGTTTGTAAGTGATACTGGAGAAATAAACACATCTAGACATCAAATATAGAAACTTTTAAACTTTATTTTTGGACCAATCTTCACTATGTGAGGAGATGTTGTTTCAAACTCACCTGCAGATGTTTCTCCCTCAGTTTCTTCCTCAGAGCGTCTCTGCGACGCATCCATGCTGCTGCTTGACGTCTTTTTTCCTTTTGCTTTGCATCAGTCCAGAACTCGTCTCGTCAGAATAAAACGTTCAGGAGCTCTTGACACTGCACAGGAAGCGAGCCGTTTGTGCCTAAAACTATTTATAAACCCTGATGAACCCTAAATACCAATAATGTCATTAATAATCAATTCTTTCACCAATAATAATGCAACACATTCATCCATTTGAAATGCTGCTATTCTGTTTTATTCTATTCTATTCTATTCTACTCTACTCTATTCTATTCTATTCTATCAGTCAAAAAGTAATTGGAAAATTATGTGGCTATATTTCCACTTGACGGTTAAAATAAAAAATGTATCTCCAGAGGTGAATAAATAAAGAGCCAAATAGTCAGAATTAAATTTCCTGTTTGAAAAGACTCTAACTCAGTGGAGTGCAACACGAGGCTGGTGGACCAAAAGTGACCCGCAAGATGTTTGAATCCGACCCTCTAAAGTCATGTGGTCAGGGTAAAAGTATAAAAATACCCATAATGCAACAGCTACAGGAAAAGATTTTTTTGTCATTTCACTGCATTTTGCACCACAAGGTTTCATTGAAATTGGCTTTATGTTGAGATTGTTGTGGTTTTCTATAGTAATTGTTTGTTTTTGTGAAAACTGAGGAAAAAAAGTTCAAATTTAAAGGTTATTATGACACGATGGATGAACTGGTGGAGGAGAGAATGAGGAGCATCCTTACGACTGTACAACAAACGGCTGTAACGTACATGTTATATGTCTACTGACAGTAGCTTCTTAACTTATATTATTATTATGTTTTTTTTTTCCTGTATTATCATTTTATTTCTTTTTAAGTCCGTACTGATATAAGAGTGTTTATGTATGGATGGCACACACTGGACGATGCTGGACATCTGAATTTCACTAAATGAAACAACACGAATGATTCACTGTTAAATCAACACCAGTTCATGAAACACTAAGTTGTTCCTGCTTGACTTTCACTGCCTGTATTTGTTTCAGTTGACTGACCCACCCAATGGAACAGACTTCCCCTCAGAGGGAGTTGTGATGCCTCGTGGGCCTTGAAGTAACTTATCCGGAGGTTTGGTGGTACAGTTTTCATCTTTGAAACAGTAGACCCAGGAATCACTCCATTATCCGCCTTTTTTTTCAATTCTATTCCATAATATTCTATTCAGAGTGGACAACATCGTCATTGAAGCTCTCACAGTGTGATCCACACCATGGCCATCATTTCCCAAGTTAAGTCCAATTTACATTTCTTTCTCCCTTTTTGTTTCCTCTGCAGTCTTGTAACAAAAGGTGTGGATTGTCCTGCCAGTCTGTCATGAAATATATTATGAACAAATACCCAGTAATGGACGAGTATTTCATTAAGAAGGTGATGAAGAAACATTTGGAGAAGGGAACCATCAAACAGCTGAAGAATTTCACTCGTTCAAAATGATGTTGCTGTAAGTGGCAACACTTCACCCACCAACTCATCCACTCTAGAGTTTCCATCCCTCCTTCATTAAATTCACTTTATTCCAATTTAGTGGCTCAATAGATTTCACACTTTTTCTGAAGGAGTGTGCTTCACTTGATTTAGGAACTTGTGTCCATCTAGTCATCTCTTGCGTTGCTTTGTAGAATAAATGAAAAAAACCCGCCCAGCCATGAGGAAGACATCAAACTCCACACAGAAAGGACTAGAAAAGAGGATTTTGTCTCTGTGGCGAGTGTTACTGCTGCTCTACTGTGCAGCTGGACCTGGACAGGTTAGTTTTTGAAAGTGGAGTCACATTTTACACAAACAACAAAGTGTCAACTTGATACAAATGGCAATGCAATCATTTTAGATTCTCACTTTTTTGTATAAATCCTAACAATATAAATATTTTCATGAGTTAGAACAGATTACAATAGCTGCCTTTGTCTCCCAGAAGATGGAAAAGACATTTCAGCTCATAATAAACCCGATACAATGACATTATATGACACAGCAGAGCCATATAATACCTCGCACACCAAATTAAAAACACTAACTGGTTCATGCTGATGCTTCCATTCTATTAATATAACGAGATGTAAAGTTATTCTAGTACTCAGTATTAATTGTGCCCAAACATTTGACATGTGATCAGAACTAGCTGAATGTTTGATGTTCCAGGCCTGTAGGACGGCGCTGGGCTGGCCCACACATCAGGTGTAGCGTGGTTGTTACCGTGATATGACATTGAAGGATCCTCTGAGACACCTTTTAAGTTTTC